>JAWQFJ010027098.1:17500-20000 GCA_034096865.1 Theodoxus fluviatilis
TGGAGGCAAATGGTGAAAAACAGTTACTCTGCTGTGCCAGCTGTCCATGCATTTGTGTTTGCGTTTTGTTTGTGGACAATTTATCTTATATGGAGACAATATTTTATTCTCCAGCTGCTGCTGCTGCTGCTACAATTACTATTGATTTATTTTCCCCGTCTTGTTGTCGTCGTTGTCCTCCTCCTCCCTTCTCCTCCCTCCTCCTTCCTCCTCCTTCCTCTTCCTTCCTCCTCCTTCCTCCTCCTTCCTCCTCCTTCCTCTTCCCTCCTCCTCCTTTCCTCCTCCTCCCTCTCCTCCCTCCTCCTCTCTCCTCGTCCTCCTACCACCCCCTTCCTCCTCCTCCTCCCTCTCCTCCTTCCTACCCCCCCCTCCTCCTCCTCCTCCTTCTCCCTTTCCTCCTCCTCCTCCCCCTCCCCCTCCTCCTTCTCCTACCTCCCCACCCTCCTCCTCCTTCTTCATCTCCTCTTCCTCCTCCCCCTCTTCCTCCTCCCCCTCCTCCTCCCTCCTCCTTCTCCCTCCTCCTCCTCCCTCCTCCTCCTCCTCCTCCTCTTCCTCCTCCTCCTCCTCCTCCTCCTCCTCCTCCTCCTCCTCCTCCTCCTCCTCCTCCTCCTCCTCCTCCTCATCCTCCTCCTGCTCATCCTCCTCCTCCTGCTCCCCATCCTCCTCCTCCTCCTCCTCCTCCTCCTCCTCCTCCTCCTCCTCCTCCTCCTCCTCCTCCTCCTCCTCCTCCTCCTCCTCTTCCTCCTCCTCCTCCTCCTTCTCTCCTCCTCCTTCTCTCCTCCTCCTTCTCCTCCCTGATCCTCCTCCTCCTATCTCCCCCCTCCTCCCTCTCCTCCTCGTCCTCCTACCCCCCCCTCCTCCTCCTCCTCCTTCATCTCCTTTTCCTCCTTCTCCCTCTCCTTCTCCTCTTCCCCCTCCCCCTCCTCCTCCCTCCTCCTCCTCCTCTCTCCTCCTCTTCCTCCTTCTTCTCCTCCTCCTCCTTCTCTCCTCCTCCTTCTCTCCTCCTCCTTCTCCTCCTACCATCACAACTAATCCTACTACCAAGACTTCTACCACCACCACCACCACAAGTATTATTATTTCCACAACAGCCACTATTAGTGTTGCTATTGGTGCTGCTGCTGCTACCACAGGTTTTGCTGCTACTGCTTTTGCTACCATTGCCACCACACCTTCAGTCCCACTACTTATTAGCCGCTGCTGTACTGACGGCTGGAGAGGTTCCACTTGCGTGCCCTTCGATCCATCCTGGGCATGCGATGGCAGGACAGTGACCAACACTAATGTCCTGGACAGTGCAAAGACGCCCTCCATTGAGGCAATGCTGCTGTCGTCTCAGCTCAGATGGTCGGGTCATCTCACTAGGATGAGTAACAACCACATCCCGAAGCAGCTATTCCTAGACGAACTATCACATGGAAGAAGGAAAGTTGGTCGGCCGCGCTTGTGCAGTAGAAACAATCTGAAGGATAGTACGATATGGATATCGGACCGCTCGAGCTTCAGGAGACAGCGCAGGATCGCCCCCGGTGGCGAGCAATCACTCGCAAGACATCCGCAGCGCGGGAGGAGGAGCGTCGCCAGCATGGTGCAGCAGCCCGAGAGCGGCGACACAGAGCGGCCACAGCCACGTGACAGCCACGGACTTCCAGTGCCCCACCTGCTTTAAACTTTGCCGCTCCAGACTGGGTCGGCAGAGCCATCAAAAGACCCATGAGGATGGGAGCAGAACCAGTCACCCTTGAAGCAAGGAACAACCGAATGAGTGTCTCTGACACTTTTCCTTTTGCTGCTGCTGCTGCTTCTGCTGTTGCTGTTGCTGCTGCTGCTGTTTCTGCTGCTGTTGCTGCAGTTGCTGCTGCTGCTGCTACTGCTGTTGCTGCCTCTCGCATCCACCATACTGTCACTGCTATTTCGATAGAGCTTCTACGTTTGTAAGTGTACAACATGTTTCTATCCGTGTGCTAATTCTGTTCCATATCCGAATCATCGAACAAAAAAACACATCTAACTAGGACACGTTTTGTCAACGGCACATATTTATTTCTCAAGAATATAGTAAGCTATGGCATCAGTTTAATGGAATTCTCGTAAGAAAATACCAGCGAATCACTTTGCATTGTTACGTCATACCAACAGATATGAAACACTGCCGTACATCTTTGATAAACATACCTGTATACATTTTCATGCACAATTGACTATCTGTTGCAAAAAATATTGCACCTATCAATGACCAGCATCAGTACATCTTCATACAAGAAAAACTGACGGTGCACGTATGACTGGTCCTATTCAATGTAAGCATTTCCAGAGAAAACATTGACCGGTACTTGTGTATATGAGATAATCAAGGAGTCGTGAAGAAACGTTTGCGGCGTAAGCCGAGAATGGGCACTACTAGAATCACACACAGCCCGTGCTGCACCGATACCTCCCTCATCAGCTGGATTGCTGCGGTCTTTCTTTGTGGTGTCGGGGCCTGCCCCAGTAGCACTCG
>JAWQFJ010027098.1:27500-32500 GCA_034096865.1 Theodoxus fluviatilis
TGCGTCATGAACGCTATTGGTTTGGTATTTGTCGGCTAAACATTTGTTGAAAAAAATAAGCGGTGACTTGTCATATAGTTTTATTTCCTTTTTTACTCATTCCTTGTAAAGAAGGACTAAAGTTAGTGTCATTGTGCTTCCTCCTCATCCAAAGATGATTCTATGAGGAGGAAGTCACTCTAGTGTCACTGTTTGATTATTACTGACCTTGGCCTTCTAGGCCTCCATTGTCTTCTGTCAAGGACGGAACCGGTCTGGCGCAAGGCGTCCATTCATCTTGCAACTGGCAAGCCTCCCCTGCATGAAGATGCTACCCCACGCTTCAGGCTGCTGCCAGGCGTGACGTCCTACCCCATGCATAACCCACTCCACTCAACTTCAACCTGGTACCCTGCTCACCAGCTGCGGAAGTGGTCCTGGTCTACGTGTGTTCAGCAAAGATTCTTTCTCTATTATCGTTTGGTGCTGCTGCATAGTTGTCTAGTTTTGGTGTAATTATTTGCCTTTAGATACGACTGCTTATAGTCCCCAGTTGAAGAGTGGAGATTTGACATTGTTGTTTCATGTTCATCATGTTCATCCTAACCTTACCATCCTAACCACACATCGAGTCCATACATCGTCACCCCCATACAAAAGTTTGAATATTGTTTTTTAAATTTATTCTTTCACATCAGTGTTCACGTGTCTGTTTATGTTTGGGAGTGTGACCATAGTTTTATTGAAAACCCAACCATGCACACTCTAGGCCTCAGTGTAGCCTGACATGCACGCGACATATGCTATGTCAGGCCATTGAGCACGTAAATCATAGAATAGAATCAGCGCAAATCGTGTAACGATGTCCCTAGTTATTCGCCTCCTACGAATCGCGTATGGAGACGCGGTGGGTCCATTCTGACCCCCAACCCACATTGGACTCGTTTAGTAAAAGGCGAACAGCTATGAAAATGGAGAGTTGCCACGCTCTCACTGTTGCCAGGGACGGGTTTCCCAGAGGTAATCCTAACAGCTGACGCGATCCTCCCGCGTTTCCTTTCGAAAGGAGGGAATGTTGTTAATGTTCAGACATGATTGCTCACGGCGAGCGCTTGCTTGCGTTCGAGGTTTCAATTAGGAGAAAGCTTTGGGCTTCGCGAGCGCTCGCTGCGGGCGCTCTCTTCTCCGAACACTTCCTAACAAGCTCCGGAAGAAAACGCGCCCCAAGTCCCGCGAGTAGATTGCGTAAGCCGCGTTAGTATTGGTTCCGAGAAACCTGCCTCAGCTGTAGTGCTTCCTAGTCAACGGCCTTACATAACCTAATAGCGCTGATAGGTCGTAAAACGTCCGTCCGCCCGCCACCCAGCCAGCCAGTCAGGCAGTCAGCCAGCCAGCCAGCCACCCAGCCAGTCAGCCAGCCACTCAGTCAGTCAGCTACTCTGCCAGTCAGTCAGTCAGTCAGTCAGTCAGTCAGTCAGTCAGTCAGTCAGTCATTATGTACGTATGTATGTGACTATAATTAAAAAAAAACTGGTTTACCTTTGGGGCACTTTCTTCCGCAGTCTGGGCACTTGGGATTGTCGCTGTCTTCGCTGTCCACGCAGGGTGGAGGACGACAGTAGGGTATGACACAGTTGATGGACTCGCCATAGCATCTGTAACAGTAACAATGATGGCAGTGATACAGTGGTGGTGGTGGTTGTGGTGGTGGTGGTTGTGGTGGCGGTGGTGGTGGTGGTGGAGGTATTAGACTGGCGAACCAAAGTGCTGTGCTTATTCTTGAACACCCAGCTTTACTCCCGGTAGAGGCAACAGAAGATGATTTCCCGGAGGCAATCCTAACGCATCACAGAGGCGCGTTTCCTTTCGAAAGTGGTGGGTGTTTTGTTGTGGTCTTTGAACGTGCAGAGATTGGCGCTCGCGGCGAGCGCTTGCGTGGATAGGTTCGATGGGAGAAAAGCTTTGGGCTTCGCGAGCGCTCGTGGTGAGTACTCATCTCTTAACAACAAGCAAAACAAAACAAAAATTTCGATACGAAACGCGCCTCTGGTGACTGCGTATGATGTGTTACGATTGTATTATAGACACCTCCTCTAGCAGTAGCAGCAGTAGTGCTGCATGCTTGGTGGTAGCAGGGGTGGCGGCAGCAGAAGCAACAGTAGCAGAGGCGGCAAAGGGGGACTAGGACCACACGGAAGCAGTCCAGGAGGAGACAGCAACGGCGAAGGCCACAACAGTCACGGTCTGACCATTGTGTGAACCCGAGTCACGTGACTCTGGCGCAGTTCGCAATGAATGCGTAATAGACTTGACCCTTCGCATTACAGCATTGTGCCAAAAATACCTCGTTCTAGATACATTTTCTCCACAATTTACAGAAAGCATTCAGATGTCAAAACTTGTTTCCATTTCAACACAAACATTTATTATATCCAATAAACGCTTGTTTATTGCCTCAACAAGCATAACTTATAAGTTTTGTGCGAAATAGTCTTAGAACTACTTTGACAGCGTATGTCAGGGAGCAGAGTGCTACCCCACAGGCCTCTCGTGTGACCTCCTTATGAATATTCCGGACGGATAAGTTCCATCACGTGATATGAACTGTGCTAGAGACTCTTTCGCCGGCAGGCGAAGTCTCTAGTGGACTAGAATGCGGTCTGACTCGCACCCAGACAGACACAGCGGGACAGCTCGACTCACGTGCAGTACTCGCAACGTCCAGTCTCCACGCTGTCTCCGGGCTGGTACGTCTTGCCCTCGTATTCGCACGATGAGTTGTTCAACTGGTAGTGGCCAGAGGCCTCCACGGAGGTTGCCATAGCAACCAGAAGGATGGCCACGGCAGCATAGAAGACCGACATGTTGCGTCGCTTTGTTCTCGTCTGCTGGCAAATGGCTGAAAAGTATTTGGAGTCAAATGTTTGAAGTAACGGATGAGGGAACTGTAGTACTGAAAGAGAAATAGACACCGCAAGTGTGCTTTGCATCTTGATTACCCCCGCCAAGGAGGTAACGTATTACACTCGGTTCGTTAACTAGTTAGTTAGTTATTCAGCAGAATAATTCAAAAAGCTCAAAACGATTCCTGATGAAATTTTGATGGAAGGCCAGGATTTTACTCAAAGGAAAATCCCCTAAAGAACTTAAGTTATCTGTTGTCTTGTTTTGCAGCTATGACCAAAAGGATAAAAATTAAACGCAAATCACGACGTTGATGACGTCAAACTATTGATGACGTCATACTATGCGTTCGGCACTCCGAAATCTTTTCCAGCCACTAAGTAAAATGGACTACAATTCGTTGCGTCAGGTCTGGCTAGCAGAAAATCCTGCTTGAATTAATTCTACAGACCATGGAAGAGCAGCTGGTGTGGTTTCCTTGGTGGAGGTTGCGCGCTCAGGCGCTCTAAGTTACCAAGCTGGGTTTTTAGTAAGTAAATCGTTCACCCTGAAAAATCCTCCATCAGTTAAATAGAGTACTTTTGTGAATGTGTTTGATGACCTGTACTCAGAAATTATTTCTAATTCAAAACTGTGTCCTTCAGAAACCTACATGGAAACTTTTTACCCCAAAAAAAACAAGTTTGTTTGGGGGTTTTATTTGGGGGAAGATTTTTAAAACCTAATTTTCTTCTATTGTGTTGTTCTCTGCACACAAGGCAGAGGATTGAATTTGTTAAATTGGTTACACCCCGTCCAGACCTCGTCTTCCTTTTTAAGAACTGATACGATCTAGACCACAACCCAGGCATGTCAGCACGTTTTTGTAAGAACTGATACGATCTAGACCACAACCCAGACATGTCAGCACATTGAGGCTCTACTTCACGTGCTGGGACCATCACAAAAGAGGAATGGGTCGATGAAAGATATATATATATATATATATATATATATATATATATATATATAGAGAGAGAGAGAGAGAGAGAGAGAGAGAGAGAGGAGAGGGGGGTTGAGAGAGAGAGGAGAGGGGGGTTGAGAGAGAGAGAGAGGCAGACACACACACAGAGAGAGAGAGAGAGAAAGAAAGAGAAAGAGAGAGAGAGAAAGAGAGAGAGAGATAGAGAAAGAGAGAGAGAGAGAGAGAGAGAGAGAGAGAGAGAGAAAACAATGAACAACGAACAAATGAGTTTATTGTGGGGCCTCCGGCCAATTACAAGTTACAAGAAATGACAAAATGTGTACCTCAGGATGTCACTTCCCAATAACCTATCGACCAACGGTGACAATTGCATCTTATAGTAATAAATCTAATTTTCCATCAAGTTTATGTAGCTGTCGAACATTACCATGGCTTCTGTTCTTCTACGGAATGCCTTGTATGTGGCAATACTTCTAATAACTATGACAGTATAAGTTGCAAACATGTCAGCAAGGGGTCCACTAAAACTAATTTGTATAAATGGTATTATATATTTAATCCTTACATAGTAGGTGGCTGGACAATGTAGTAGACAGAAAGAGAGAGAGAGAGAGAGAGAGAGAGAGAGAGAGAGAGAGAGAAAGAGAGAGAGAGAGTAAGAGAGAGAGAAAGAGAAAGAGAGAAAGACAGAGAGAAAGAGAGAGAGAGAGACAGAGAGAGAGAGAGACAGAGAGAGAGAGAGACGGGGGAGGGAGACAGAGTGACAGAGAGAGAGAGAAAGACAGTGAGATAGAGAGACAGACTCACAGACAGACAGACACACAGACACACACACAGACAGACACACAGACACATACACACACAGACAGACAGACAGACAAACTGACAGACAGACACACAGACAGACAGACAGACACACAGACAGACACACAGACACACAGACAGACACACAGACAGGCAGACACAGACACACAGACAGACAGACACACAGACAGACAGACAGACACACAGACAGACAGACAGACAGACAGACACACAGACAGACACACAGACAGACAGACACACAGACAGACAGACACACAGACAGACACAACGACAAATAAAGAGAGCGAGAGAGAGAGAGAGAGAGAGAGAGAGAGAGAGAGAGAGAGAG
>JAWQFJ010027098.1:40000-87500 GCA_034096865.1 Theodoxus fluviatilis
CTAAGCCATGAACAGCATTAATTTATCAAGGCTGTATGCTGAATGCATCAGTAGGTCGGGAAAGTTTCAACTTTTTACACATCGAATGCAGGTCAACGCAGATATACGTACGTGGCAAAGAATCTGCACCACCTCTTCGTTGCGTGCATGTTTGCACAGAAAACGCTGTATTTCGGGATACTAGAAACCCCATCCAAAGAAAATGTAAGCCATGAACAGCATTAATTTCTCAAAGCTGTATGTTGAATGCATCAGTAGGTCGGGAAAGCTACTATATTTTAAAATCCGACAGGCAGGTCTCACGCATAGACTACACGTGGAAGCGTTGTTGCCATGGCTCTGAAAAGGGCCGTAACTCTAAATTCTGACCTCGCTTCACGTAAGTGAAAATCGCTCGATTGCGCGGTCTCGGTGTAATCGTTGCGTGTGGATGTCAAGCGTATTTTTGCTGCCGATCCAGTGCCGGAGTGTTAATTCAGCGTTTATGACATGCCAAAGGAAAGCAAAGCATGTCATAATAGGAGCTTCCTGAACCTATCCATCATGTTTAAAATATATGGTTGATTGTTCCTGGGCCGATAGCTTAGAAATGGATTTACATGCTTTACAAACACTCCGTCATTGCAATTCTCTAATGGCTCAGCTGGTAGAGCGTTCGACTCTTGGTCATGCATGACCAGGTTTGATTCTGCGCTGAAACTTTTTTTTTCTTCTCTTTTTTCGAGAGGTTGTGGTTTTGTTGTGTTTTTATGTGTGTTTTCCACCTCTTTTCTCCAGAGGTTGCGGGTTCGAACCCAATCTTTTCTTAAATGCCAAAACCTGGAGGTTCAGCGCCAGCGGTTTTTATTTGTTTCACAATTTTCTCTGATTAATTCACTTTGTTATTGTTTAAAGAATTGTACCACTTGAATAGGGCCGGTGGCCTGATTTTTTTAAAAATCGGTCGTTTATTCGTTCGTTCTCTCTCCCATTTCTCTCTCTATCTCTCTCTGTCCCCCCTCCTCTCTCTCTCTCTCTCTCTCTCGCTCTCTCTCTCTCTCTATCTCTCTCTCTCTCTCTCTCTCCTCTCTCTCTCTCTCTCTCTCTCTCTCTCTCTCTCTCTCTCTCTCTCCCATATCGAAGATGCTTCTACAAGTAGGGGTGCATCTTCTGGCTCCTAAGGAGGCAACCTGGGAACACCTGCTGAAACCGAGTGCCGTGCATCCAAGGATGCTCCGACTGCAGCCTGACGGTCAAGCCACGGCCCACGCAGATTTGAAAGCACGAATACAGACAGTTCCTCTGTATCCAGGCAAGTGCAGTCAAGAGACTGCCATAAGTGACATTGTTTGTTGGAGCAATGAAGGTTTCTCTGCCAGACTAAGTGAAACTGATTTGGGTACTATATTGCATCGTTTTCAGTTTGTTTCTTTCTCGAAACATTTACTGCAGGATGGCTTTTGTTGTGTGGATTTCTCGATGCTTACAATGCATTCCACTCGCCGGCTCTGAAGCTTACTAGAATACAACGACGGTCCGGGGGAGTAGTCGCACTTGTCAAAAACGCCATATTTTATCAGGTGTCAGATAGTTTAATGATCATAGATCTACGTCAGTATCAGAGCACGATATGATTTCTCCCACTTTTAAGTAAACATTTTTCGTTGTCCTTGACTGAATTCAGCAGTGCCCGTGTGCAAAATCCTGCGATATGCCGTGTGAAACATCTTAATAAAGCACGCTTTCGAATTGAAAAAGTACGGTATCTGCTAGACTTGTCGTTTAACTTAATATACATGCACTTTCACCTGTAAACTACTCATTTTAATCTCTCTTTTTTAAATACCTATATGGAGATAAATTTTATCGTGACATTTTGCAGACGTTATCTTAATAAATCTACACTGCCATCCAATGGGTCCCTCTGGCATGCGCTGGCCTCTCTCAAACGATCAGAGGACGTGTTAAGCTCTCGAGAAGTTGGCGTGATTTAGTGACTGATAACGCATGGTCAGTCAGACGTAGGTCCCAGTGAGGTATCCAGTTCAGGTGGAGAGGGTCGCACCTAGCACTTGAAGGGAGCAAGACTTGCACTTCACCGTGTCCCACGTGTCAATGAACAAAAAGAGGAGTGTGACCAAATAAGTCTGGCGGTATTTCGTAGTCAAGGCAAGCTTTCGGAACCAAGCTCCTTCTTCGGGCCTAGTCAGACCTAGACTACGAAGTACCGCCAGACTTCATTGGTCACCCTCCTCTTATTGTTCAAGAATTATAGTCTGACACCGGCCCTTCACCTCTTTGTTTGACCACGTGTCAACGGTCTCGTGTCTGGCTGTGTCGGATTCCCTGCGCAATGTAGGCGTCATAGTGACAAAAGCGTTTTCTTGACGAGGGACAACTCGCGCATGGACGGACGGACGGACGGACGGACGGACGGAGTTTTACGACCTACCAGCCTGTAGGCAATGTAAGGCCATTATGCACGAGAGTCAATAGAATACATGCGCAAGTCAAGTCACGATGTCCCTATTTATCCCTCCAGGTTTACTGGAGGTCCTACAGACTTTATCTGTCTGTCTGTCTGTCTGTCTGTCTGTCTGTCTGTCTGTCTGTCTGTCTGTCTGTCTGTCTGTCTGTCTGTCTGTCTGTCTGTCTGTCTGTCTGTCTGTCTGTCTGTCTGTCTGTCTGTCTGTCTGTCTGTCTGTCTGTCTGTCTGTCTGTCTGTCTGTCTGTCTGTCTGTCTGTCTGTCTGTCTGTCTGTCTGTCTGTCTGTCTGTCTGTCTGTCTGTCTGTCTGTCTGTCTGTCCCGTCTCCACGGCTTATATCTCAAAAACTACTGGACGGATTTCCTTGAGATTTTGCACACTAACTGGAAGTTAGGTCCGATTGAATGTATCAAATTTTCAGAATCGAGGCTTGAAGAGAAAGTGTTTTGTGTGCATGCTGATAAAGAACGGAAGCGTAAGATTTAATTAACTGCTTGAAATGAGAAGCAATTACATGTTGAATTAAATCAACAAAATCAATGAGAAGTGGTCTACGCCTTGGGAATAGTGCATAGTCAGTACCATTTTGTCCTTCATAGTGTTATTGACAAATATTTGGGTATTCACAAAAAACTGTATGTTGGGCATGTTGATTTTAGGAAAGCCTTTAATACCGTAAACAGGAGTATTTTGTGGAATATTAGGAGAAGAAATGGAATTTCGGGGAAAACTTAGAATGTTTTGATAGATGTATAGATTGGTACGTTACTGCGTCAGAGGGTGGGATGGTCAAACTGATTTCTTTGAATCCTCTTCTGGGTTAAAACAAGGTTGCAAACTCAATCCGATCTTATTTTTTTACCTTAATAACTCCTTAATTGAAGAGATCTCTGAAAATAGCAAACACGGTGTACAGATCATGCCCAACACACAAGACATAAGTGCTCTGTTGTTTGCAGACGACGTCGCTCTGCTCTCAGACACAGTGGTAGATCTCCAAAATCAGATGAACTTTCTACAAAGTGCAGCCCGTAGACTTGGTCTTCAAGTTAATATTGATAAAACAAAAGTAGTGGTTTACAGGATGGGAGGTCATTTGGCCAGACATGAGAGATGGTATTTAGGTGAGGTGCAGATTGAAGTGGTAAGAGAATACAAATATCTAGGGAATGTACTCTCTACTAAGTTGTGTTCAAACGAGATTCAGAAAGATTTGGCTTGTAGAGCTCAAGCCGCTCTTTTACTTCTGATGAGGTCAGTGAGAAATCTTGCACAGGTATCACCAGATGTGTTTTTAAAATTATTTGATGCACAGATTCAACCCATTCTGTTGTATGGGGCTGAAATTTGGGGAGCTGATCACTGTCGCATTATAGAAGGTGTCATTTTGCTCTAAAGTGCTTCTCAACTGTTTCGTTACACACACCCAATGATATGGTTTATGGCGAAACTTGTCGTTTTCCTCTTTCCGTTAATGCCAAACTACGCAGTATTAAATTCCGGCTCAAGATATTAAAAATGGACGAATACCGATTACCCCACATCATGTCCATTATGCAGAGAAAAAGAGAAAATTGAAATGCATTTTCTATTATATTGTCCAGCTCTTAGTGATATAAGGGGAAATATACATTTTCCTGTCTGGATGTAAACAGAAATTATCCTATTATATATAATTTTCCGATATACAAATGAAGAATGTAAGATTAACTAGCATATATCTATATAAAGCATTCAAGAAAAGACAAGATACTATTGGATCTGTTGAACAAGACAGCTTCTATTGTGACTAAAGTTTTTAGCCACCCGAACTGTACTATGGGCCTGTGGCCTCATCAATAAATGTTTTCGTTCGTTCGTTCTCTCTCTCTCTCTCTCTCTCTCTCTCTCTCTCTCTTTCTCTCTCTCTCTTTCTCTCTCTCTCTCTCTCTCTCACTCTCTGTCTCTGTCGCTGTCTCTTTCTCTTTCTCTCTCCCTCCCTTCCCCCCTTCCCCTCTCTCCCCATCTCTCCCCCTCTCCCACCTCCTCCCTCTCCCCCCCCCTCTCTCTCTCTCTCTCTCTCTCTCTCTCTCTCTCTCTATCGCTCGCTCTCTCTCTCTGTCTCTCTCTGTGTCTCTCTCGCTCGCTCTCTCTCTCTTTCTCTCTCTCTCTCTCACTCTCTCTGTCTCTGTCGCTGTCTCTTTCTCTTTCTCTTTCTCTCTCCCTCCCCCCCCCTCTTCCCCTCTGTCCCCATCTCTCCCCCTCTCCCACCTCCTCCCTCTCCCCCCCTCTCTCACTCTCTCTCTCTCTCTCTCTCTCTCGCTCTCTCTCTCTGTCTCTCTCTCTGTGTCTCTCTCGCTCTCTCTCTTCTCTCTCTCTCTCTCTCTCTCTCTCTCTCGGCGCGACTGGATTTTCAGTACATTCATCGATAACATAATGGAAAAAAACAATTCCACGGTACTTATAACCGTTGACTATTTCTAGAGTCCTATTGTAGAGAGACCAGTTTTCGCTTTGCTCGAGGTGCCCACCCTTACGTAAAACCATAATTTGTTTCCCCCTCTTTTGATCTTCAAACGTGCTACACTGGTGAGGTTATCTAATCGTTTTGTAGTCCAAGAGAAGTGGTAGAGAGGAGGGCAGCGTCACAAGCAAAACCGACAAAGTAGAGTTCGTTTGTGCCTGGTAGGAGTTGGACGCCATGTTTCCCATGTTTGCCGACACGGTCAGCGACAAAGTTCATGAAAATAACGAAATTATCGATGTCTAGAAGGCTCTCTAGTCGCAAAAGGCAAAGAGAAAGCCGTTCAGATCTTCAAGGCATCGAATCTGCCCTATAACCCACAAGTATGGGACCTGCGAAATGCTGACAACATCGCGAAAATTAAACTTTTACCCGCAAGATGATCGATATTCGGACTAGAAACAAGAACACCCACTCACGTGGTTTATGGGGACCTTGATAGATACCCTCTTGTCTATCTCTTACTTCTTCAGGGCGGTCAAATACTGGGTCATGCTCACTACAGAGCTGGCCACAAGACTCATAAAAACATGTACACCTCATGTTAAAAACTTCCAGTTTTGCACAAAATCCTAAATGTGTTGAACGTTCCAAAACATTTCTATGTAAATCAGGCATTACCTAAGTATAGTTAAACAAAGGAGTTAGTAAATAACCAAATCATTGTGAAACAATTCAAGCAGTTTCCAAGACTGCTTCCACCAAACATAGTACCAAAAATGTACAACTTCTGCGAGGCACCACTGGCATTCATTATTCAGTGATCACTTTGGCACAGAGGAACATCTGTCCACTGATAAATCCGCGATTCCGCATCGGAATCAACGATTTGCAGACAAACCGACGGTGTACAAACACTTTGAAACAGACAACATTTGGATACTAAGTGGCCATTTTGCACAGAAGCTGAGGGCGAAGGGCCGTTTCCTCTTCTGTTGCCTCTCTATGATGAAATAAGAATTAAACACATTGAGCGACAACTAAAAAGTAATGCATGTACACACAAGCGCGCGCGCACGCGCGCACACACAGTTCAGTTCAGTTCAGTTCAGTTCAGTTTCTTAACCCTGAGATGGGTTGTTGAGGCACCACTGATGACTTTCGGACAATCTTCCTCCATCGATCTCTATCCTCTGTGGCTCGCTGCGAGTCAGCAAAGGTCAAGCCTGTCCACTCTTTGATGTTGTCTTCCCACCTCTTTCTCTGCCTGCCTCTCCTTCTCCCACCTGGTACGGTACCTTGCAGGATGGTCTTGGCCAGCCCACTGCCTCTTGACACGTGACCGTACCACTTCAGCTTTCTGCTTTTCACGATTGAGAGCAGGTGTTCGTACTGTCCAATTGCTCTCCTGATCCTGTTGCTGACTCCTCATTCGTGACATGGTCTTTAATTGAGATGTTCAGAATCTTTCTAGGGCTTGTATCCATCTCTGTAGTTCAGATGTGAGTGTCCAGGACTCTCATGCATACAAGAATACGGAGATGGCCAGCGTGCGCATGACTATTTGCTCAGTGTTCACAACTATTTCATATCATACAATTTCATCTCATGTACTTTTCACACAAAGGATGTTTTAGATCATTCTTGAATTTCTGCTTTACTGGTAGCCATACCAACTACAGGGATGCTTTTCAAATCATGCCGCCCCCTCCCTCCCTCTCTCTCTCTCTCTCTCTCTCTCTCTTTCTCTCTCTCCCTCTCTCTCTCTCTCTTTCTCTCTCTCTCTCCCTCTCTCTCTCTTTCTCTCTCTCTCTCTCTCTCTCTCCCTCTCTCTCTCTCCCTCTCTCTCTCTTTCTCTCTCTCTATCTCTCTCTCTCCCCCCCCCTCTCTCTCCCTCTCTCTCTCCATCTCTCTCTCTTTCTCTCTCTCTCTCTCTCTGCCTGTCTTTCTCTCTCTGTGTCTCTCTGTCTTTCTCTCTTTCTCTCTCTGTATGTCTCTCTATCTCTGTCTTTCTCTGTCTGTCTCACTGTCTGTCTCTGTCTGTCTGTGTCTCTGTCTGTCTGTCTGTCTGTCTCTCTCTGTCTGTCTGTCTGTCTGTCTCTGTCTCTCTCTCTCTCTCTCTCTCTCTCTCTCTCTCTCTCTCTCAAATGCACTATGTTTGCAGATGACACCATTATCAGCGTAAGTGACAGAAGCATAAATTCCATCCAATGCACCCTGAACGTTACCCTTGATGATTTACAAAAATGGTGTTCATCAAATAGAATGGTCATAAACCCCTCAAAAACCAAGTGCATGATCCTAACTACAAGACAAAAACGTCAACGACAATCCCTAACCATCAACCTTATGCTAGAAAATGAAATCATTGAGCAAGTTTCTGAACACAGAGTGCTAGGCATAATTGTTGATGAACAACTAACTTGGGAACAACATGTCAATTCCTTATGCAAAACTATTGCTAAGAACATTTTCCTTCTCTCCAAACTGAGGCATTTTGTCACCACCAATGCATGCATAATGTTTTTTCACGCACACATAAATTCCCATATTAATTTTGCATCTGTAGTATGGGATGGCTCTATGGCAGTGCACTTGAACAAGATTAAATCACTGTACAGACGAGCTGCCAAGGTTACCATTTCCGACTCAACATTGTCTACGGATGAAAAGATAAAAAATCTTGGCTTACTACCCTTCCAAAAACACCTCGTCCTCAATAAATGCATCCTTATGCACAAAATTGCTCATTCACAAGCACCAAAGTATCTTACTGATCTCTTCATTCGTCCCCAAACAAGCCATTCACTATCTCGCAACACTTTCATTCTACCACAACCTAGAATAGACATTTTCAAAGGCAGTATTACATATTCAGGTGTTATGATATGGAATACACTTCCATTGCACCTTAGGAACAATACTTCCTTGACGTCTTTTAAAGCATCCATACGTGATTATCTATTCAGATGATCTCACTTCTGTCGCCTGTACATATGACACGTATTGCTTGATCTTAAAGACTCACTGAGCTGACAGCTGTCAAAGACATATACTAAAATCTTTGTCATTGTTGATCATATTCTTCATATATCTTACCAACTGTTGTACATGGATTAGCTACTGTGTATTTTGTGTCTTAATTATCAATGTTTTCATTTCTTTATGAGCAAGGACAATTTGTAAGAAAGGCAGAAATGCCTAAAATTTCATCCTTGATAAATAAAGAATCAATCAATCAATCAATCTCTCCGTTCCTGCGCTTGCACACGCATTTTGGGGGCTTCTTTCCACTGTACGGAATCGTTGCCATGCTTTGCGTGAAGCTGCCTCATCAAGTTTCACCCTTGGTAGATGCTTTCCGTCTATGTAACTAACCATTCACCTGGCCCAGGAATCGATTTACTGGCACGGCTAATTAGCGCGTTGCTATTGACCAATGTCCTACACACATCTGAGGCAACGGCTTTCAAAAGAATTGGAGGCAATTATTAGTGTTTTACAATCTTTTCAACTCGAGTAGGAAAGAACTTTCCCTTTTCTAAATTTTGAAAACAAACAAAGCTTTGGAGAGTCACGACCGATTTTCTGATTTTCCTTTTTCGTTTTCTAGTACAACGATCTAAATTTGTGTTTGTCATTTCAAAAACCATATTAATAGCCATACGTTTCGGTGGGGACAAGCATGCCCTTTGTGGAGAAAAGATGTTGATGCAGAGATGGATGGATGGATGGATGGATGGATGGATGGATGGATGGATGATGGATGGATGATGGATGGATGGATGATGGATGGATGGATGGATGGATGGATGGATGGATGGATGATGGATGGATGATGGATGGATGGATGGATGGATGGATGGATGGATGGATGGATGGTGTTTTACGGCCTTTCAGCCTTTGTAGGCTATGTAAAGCCATTAACCACGAAAATAACAGGAATTGTTTAGAGTAAACGCAAATCATCACCGTGTCCCCTATTTATTCGCCTCTAACGAATCGCGTAGGGAGACGTGGTGGGTCAATTCTTACCCCCAACGCATAGGTGGAGACTGCAGAGAAAACTTTATTCATGTAAAACGAGGAATTCTCTCTCTCTCTCTCTCTCTCTCTCTCTCTCTCTCTCTCTCTCTCTCTCGCTCTCTTCCCACGTATGGCTTATGACATGATGGTTATTAAGGGACAAAATTCAAATAACTGGGCAAATGAAATAAAATCCTTATTGTGTACTCACGGATACTTCAATGTTTGGTCTGAACAGCAAGCGAGAGGTGAGAGAAAATTCCTGTGTACATTGCGCCAAAGATTAATAGACCGCTTTAACCACGAATGGGAAGAAACAATGACAAGAAATCGTTTCACTGTATATCGATCATTCAAAATGGGAAGATATTTTGAGCCCTATCTGAACGTTATTGATAAACAGATCCTCCGTGAAGAGCTGACTCATTTTAGGTTTGAAATCAGTAACATTAGAACACACAAATTATGGTATTTTCAGACTGAGATAGATTTGTTGTGCCCGATGTGCACTGAGGAAGATGAAGATGATATACATTTCCTATTGCACTGTCCCGTGTACAATGACCTACGTGCAAAGTATTCACTATCAGAAGATTTAACTAAAAATGAGGATTCCTTTATCCGTATATTAAGTGACGCAGATGACCAAAATGTTCGGTCACTTTCATTGTACATCCATCATGCGCTTAGACGCAGAAATACTGCTGATGCAGACACAGGTTGCCTGTTGTGAAATTATTGTAATTTCGTACGAATCCCCTTCGTAATGGGCCGTGGGCCTAACGAATAAAGTTTGTCGTTCTCTCTCTCTCTCTCTCTCTCTCTCTCTCTCTCTCTCTCTCTCTCTCTCTCTCTCTCTCTCTCTCTCTTTCTCCTGACAATTTCATTATAGTGAAGGTGAATGAATAATATAGTTAAAGTGTCGCAAATGACAATTATATATATATTTCGGCCACAACATAATTAACTTTTTTAAAATTCTACGAAAGACATCGTGTTTACGGCACATCGAATTTTTTCTCTCTTTTTCGCGTAAAGCGACAGAAAAACACACCTGACTTGTTTCCCTAACGATTTTACGTGCAGTTTACTCGAAACCTCTTCCAGCAACTCTGGCCTGGTTGGTCATGCACTGTAATATCTACTTTTTATAAATGAAATAAAGAATTACTCAGGCCTCGTGTCACGCACAGATATGTTTCTGTTCCAGGTGATCAGAACAAATAGATACGAGTCATGGTGTTCGACTCATTCTCTGTGCGCCACCTTGACTGACCCCCGAGGATGCTTCTTGCTTGAACTAAGGACATTCTCGTCTTTCCTTGAACTCGAGACTTGCAAGCACTTCGACGGAGAGTCAGGCTAAAAAGGAGGCAGTTCTACAGGGAGACACCGAGAGACCCCCTATGCAGTCAAAGCACTCCAGCAGCCGCGAGTTGTATAAGGCGAGCGGCCCGTGGCGCTCTGGTTTGTGTTGCAGTAGAGGAGAGGGGAAATGGGTCATTTCGTCCCGGGGCGCTCCCCTTATACAGCATCACTCATGACGCCCTCTGCTCTCAATCGAAAGGAACGCTCATGTTGTCCTCAAGCTTGTTCTCAATTGACAAATAAACCTTGGGTAATATTCACCAAGTCTTGGCAAATTACTTATTGGCAAACATTCGGCAAAAATTCGGCAACTATCACGCCAAGTCTTGGCAAATGTTTAGCTTCTTAATAGCTTGCCGAAACCAAGCCAAGATCTCTCAAACAAAGGACATTTGCAATATGACATCGATCGACACCATGCCCATACCGTAAGTGTGCAATGGCTGTAAATGTAAACGAAGCGACAGAGTTTCCCGTCATTGTGCTCTGAGGCAATCTCGCGAACATCTCGCGCCAATATGTTATTAGCATTAACTGTCGAGCCAATATCCCAAGTCTCGGCAAATATTTGCCAAGTCTTGGCGAAAACCAATTAAGAACCTAAATACTTGACCAAATATTTAGGAAACATATCCCAAGACTTGGCAAACCCCAATTAAGAACTGGCTTTGCTAGTCTCAATTGGAAGCAATGTTATTCGTTTTGGAATACACAGACATATAGGTAGCAAAAGGCTGATGAAGGCGCCATGAAAGCAGTCGAAAGTTCTGCTGCAAGTTATGCTGTTTTTTCTTGAGTGAATGGTATAAAATATATTGTAATCACAGTGGCTGTTTTATCATACCCTATACTACCTTCAAAACCTTGCGTTACGAGAACATTTAATTTTGAAATATGTTTTTTAGGCACTGTCCGAAAACACGCAGAGATCAGAGGATTTGAAAACGCTTCACTCATTTATTGGGCAGATTTCACGTCATTGGTTTCAGCTGTCAAGTTCTCGGTTCGGCGATTATAGTTGTGGAAAGCATTGAATGATTTCTTCACTGCGAGTAATGCTTGTGAGATAAGCTGAATGCTTTATGGAGTTTCCTGTGTGCGTGGCCGGGTCTGTCCGTTGCGTTTGAGAGAGCGACAGGCTCGTGTTGCTACTTGTCTCCCTGCAAAGTCCTATCTATACGGGGGTTCTCCTAGCTAGCGCCGAGAAGTCAAAGTTCGAAAACTTATTCAGGCACTGGTCGATACAATGCGTCAAAATAAGAAATTGGCATTACCATGATAACCATGAGGACACAAACGCTGTTACCTGCGCTCTCACTCGTCTTCTGTTAGCGCTTGCACTTGTCTCTCTCACTTTCACTGCCATCCTACTTTAAATACTTTTTTTACAGGCTTCCAGAACCTTCAAAAACAACGAAAATGCACTCGATTGTCTTCGAAGTAGCTCGAAAGTCACCTGACACTTCGAAAGACGAATTCACCCTGACTACGTCACGTAACTAGGCAACGCACTTGTGACGAGGACTGGCCGTATAATTTAGTACATTCCAGGGGCGCGTTGCCTACGCAAGGTACATTCCTCGAGGGCAAGCCGAGAGTGAGGCAAGCATCGAAAGACGTCTAAGAAACGGCCAATCAGCAATTGGCAAGGCGGAAGTCCGAGAAAACATGGCGGTGTCCTGGCGCGAGAGTCGGTGAAGAGGTTGCCGATATACGAAATAACTGACGATACAGACATCACAGCAATTTTCCCACTTGATAGAACATACTACAGTGACATCTCGAATGGCACGGGAACTTTTTCAACGGAAAGAAAACAACCCCGGTTCAACTGTAGACAATATTGTCGAAAACGTTGTGCCTTGATACACTTCGATCAAGTCAAGGGACACAATTCAGAGGGTGGACATGAGCGGTACATTGTGTTTGCAAACGATGAAATAAATTTCGACAGTTTTTTGTCTAGAAATAACATATACACATACTCTTCAACACATACAAATGAACACTCGAACAACAAATGCTTCCGTGTACGTACACTTTTCCATTCTCGGACAGTGAGAAGCTCATTACAGGCACCGCCATCTATGAGCGGCAACCCAACTGGCACGGTCTCCGCCATGTTGGTTCATCTGGGTCTCTGTAGCTCCACGCAGCAAGGTTCCCCCGGAGCTACCTCGGCCACCCTCCTTCGCAGCGAGTGCCTTCTTGTGAACAAGACGCCGTGGGCAATGCCTAGCGCTCGAATTTCTCTCGATATTCTCGAGGATACTTGACTAGGAAACACCCTCCAGCACCTTCACAACAATTGCGAAGCGACAGCAACACCTGAGCGTGAAGGCTCGTCTCTACACCACACATGTACTAGCCACTTTACCTTGGCACAGTCAAGCACCATTAAATATCATTATATATGTTACGAATCGAATGTGCGGAATGGTGTGTGCACGCGGCTAGGTTTTGACTGTGATTATTTTTAGCATGAGTTGATGACGTAGTGAATGAGGAGTGTTCACCTGTGAGCGAATGATCTGATTGATTGTATATTTGCCGAGTGGAAGCTGTGTACGACACTCGAGCGAATGAACCCCAAGGCGACGGGTGAGTGCTGATTTTATCTGGTATCATCTACCTTGTAAATACCGCGGATGTATGATGATTGATAGTGAAGGAACGGATGAGTGAGTTTGTGTTATTTTCAGGGTTCTTTGGGACAGCGAGTGCGGAGACGAACTCGGAGGCTAGGAGCTGTACTGGCGGGGGCCTGTGCGGAGACTGTCGGCGGGGGGCCGCTTGAACGCCTGAGCTTGAGAGTCTGTAGACCGAGTGTCGGCGGGGGCCGCATGTTAGCTCCTGAGAGCCCGGGGGTGGGCCGGAGCTGGTGAGAGATTGGGTTTGTGTGTGGCTAATACACCTTGTTATACATCTGTGCTGGTGTTCGTGTTTTTCTTGTCTTTTTTCATTTGTGCGGGCTAGGCTAACCTGAGGCCCAGTTAGCCGGTCCGAAACAATATACAACGACGCTTGTACATGCACAAACGCACCCAGGTATGCACTAGAGAGAGAGAGAGAGAGAGAGAGAGAGAGAGAGAGAGAGAGAGAGATTACCCTTTGGCTTTGTCTTGCTGCAGCCATCTAATACAAACAGATCAGTGAGTAGGCGGTTCATTTATGACTGAGAAAGCAAGCTTTGTGTGAATGGTAAATGACACTTGAACCAGCCGACCCTGCATGGAAGAGAAACCAAGCTATATTAGAGGCTTAACGAGACACGAAGGGACGGATGAGAACTACACTTCAGCACAAGCGAAGTCACGCTCCATTTGTCTGAACAAACATTTTAGCTGTCAGAGGTGAAACGCTCAGAGGGACACTATATCGAAGTGCGGAGAGGAGTCAAAGGTCAAGGAGCAAAGGGAGCGGAAAGCTGGCCGGAGACGCGTTGTCGTCACTTCCGGAGTTAGTTGTAGAAGCCATGTAACGTTCCAAAGTATGAACCGTTCCAAAGTATGAACCGGAAATCGTCGCAGAGTTATCTGCCCGGCTCTCTCTTTATGCGATTTACCGCTCCTGCACCTGTTCTTCGCATGGAATATATCCCGACAAACGACGCATTAGTTGCTTTACGAGTTTTTGTGTTTTTGGTGCATTTGTGTCGTTTAACACATAATGTAGCGTTCAAAAAAGTTTTTTCCCGTGAAAAGCCGTCTCGCTTGCCGGAATTAATATGGGAGTCACCTCCCTGTAGTCTATTTGTAGTCTGGTTTTATAAAACGTGACCGTTGACTGACTTGGCACGCCCGGGGAGTTATGCTAAGATCCGGCCGCGTAAATATATCTGCGTTTTGTGACAAACGTCTTGCTCGGCGGTACTGTACTCCATGCACCTTAACGGTGCGCGTGATTCGGGTGTAATCTTAAGCTAAACGACGTTCCGAATGTTTCCGACTTCGACCATTTCAGCAGCGCCAATAAACGTCGTTTAGCTTAAGATTACACCCGAATCACGCGCACCGTTAAGGTGCATGGAGTACAGTACCGCCGAGCAAGACGTTTGTCACAAAACGCAGATATATTTACGCGGCCGGATCTTAGCATAACTCCCCGGGCGTGCCAAGTCAGTCAGGCGGAGTGGCGGGTGCCGTCTCTTTTTAGAGTCGAATTATTAAGAGTACCGGGCAGATAACTCTGCGACGATTTCCGGTTCATACTTTGGAACGGTTCATACTTTGGAACGTTACAAGCCACGTGCTTTCAGCCATGTTGGTAGGAGGCGAGCGCTGTCTGCTAAGCTGTGCTACGGGGGACGTGCAACAATGCCGACTTCTTGCTGTGTTAAAAATTGTTTTAACAACCAACAAAAAGACAAATTAAGAGGAGTCGAACGCTCCTACCACTTTATACCTAAATTTCCCAACCCTTCAAACTTGTTTAGAATATACAGCAGTTCCTGCCAGCCCACCCCCTCAGTGCACTCCCCCCTTGAATGAGTACACGGTCAGCCCCTCAGCCTCTACTCGCTTGTTGAAACCATGGGCGGGTTTCAAAATGCGAAGATCTCGGTAGATCTACGCAGATCTCGCCAATTGGGCAGTTTCATTCTTTGCTTGCTCGCGAGCCAATCGTAGACGAGCGTAGATTGAGCGAGGCAGTTTGAGCGGTGCCTAGCTAGTGAGATTCAAGATGGCGGACAGCATGAGCATCGTGTCACTAGGAGTGACGTTTTTGGATGAGTCTTCGGTTAACTTTAAATTTCTTGGTTTACGGTAAGGTTTGAGGTTATTGTGTAACTTGAACATTTTTATTACCACTACCTATGCCCTGATAAGTGACTCCTGAGCCTAGTGCAGTCAAAGACCCTAGGTACACTACCGCGCACTAGCGATTTTCCTTTACGCAAAGGGTCAGAATGTAGAGTTACGTCTCTTTGCGAGATAATTTTCAATTCGAACTTAATGCAGGATTTCTCACCGTCAACCACACATCGTGCACACAATAAAGAAAAAAATCGTAATCTACTTCAATTGTCCAGCTGAGATTGCAGCGAGGTGACAAATTAAGGCACACATGAGTCAGCGGAGAACGAATTATCGAATATTTTCAGTGTCGAAGCGTCACAAAACATAAACCCTAGTCTCGGTCGTCGCCATCTTGGATCTTCGCTCGCCGCTGGGGTAGTTTCTTTTTTAGCTAGCTCTTACTGCGAAGCAAGATCTTGCGACCAAGATCGACTACCTATTTTGAAACCCGCCCCATGTCTTTGACAGGCGGAGATGAGCGAGCATGCTTTGGGGTTGGATGATGTGCGAGGCGCAGTGCCGTGGTTCTATCCCTGGAACGGAGAAATCTGGGTTTATTTAAATATCGTGACAATGTGGGATATTATATTGGCTGCAACCTTGTGTCGTTAGCTTTGGTTTAAACGTCTACGACGGGCCAAAGCAAAAAAATACAAAAAGTATTTACAGGAACTTCCCAACCCTTCGAACTTGTTTAGAATTACCACTTTATACCATCAGAGAAAACCAATCAAGGTCCGATTGTGCAAAGGGTGACTGAAGCTAGATGAGGTGGATGGAAAAAAAAGATTTACAGAATAGATCTGACCTTTCGAGACAAACACCCGGCGAGAATCAGAAGACATCTCCCACGAATCCTGCTACGAAGAATCGACAGACTTCCAAAGACCTATAATTCTTTAACTCTTCCAACGTGTACGCTGATGTTCCGAGTACAACAATTAAATATATCCATGGTTCCTCAATTCCGGATCAAGTTGGTCCTTCGTCAGCTGGTATGGATGGATTGATGGGTTGATGGGTGGATGGATGGATGGATGGATGGAGTTTTACGGCTTATCAGCCTTTGTAGGCTACGTAAGGCCACCGAGCACAAAAATCACTTGAATTGTTCCGAGTCAGCGCAAATCAAGTCACGATGTACCTAGTTATTCGCCTCTTACGAATCGCGAAGGGAGACGCGGTGGGTCAATTCTTACCCCCTAAAGGCGCCTACACACGTACCGGTTGTCCCCCGGTTTTGCTGCCGATCCGGTCAAAAATCGAAACCGTGGACTAATCCGGCACGGTTCTTGTGACTAGGGCTGGCTCTATTTTCCCGACCCCGTCCGGACCGGTTCATATGCCCGGCAACGCGAGATCTCGCGTTGTGGCGACTTAGTCGCCAATTTTAATGGCGGACGCTGTCGTCGCTTCAGACAAGAAAAGGAGTATTTGGGGATACTACAAACCAATCCAAAGAAAAGGTAAGCCATGAACATCATTAATTTATCAAAGCTGTATGTTGAATGCGTCAGTAGGTCGTGAAAGCTTCAACTTTTTACAAATTGAATGCAGGTCAAGGCAGATCTACACTTCCAACAATATCATTCAATCTGCTAACTCCACCCGCTTCGTTGTGTGTTCGCACATACAACGCTGTATTTCGGGATACTAGAAAGCCCATCCCAAGAAAATGTAAGCCATGAACAGCATTAATTTATCAAAGCTGTATGTTGAATGCATCAGTAGGTCGGTAAAGCTTCAACTTTTTACAAATCGAATGCTGGTCAATGCAAATCTACACCGGCGAAGAATGTTGATCGCCACCGCTCCATCGCGTCTTCGCACAGAAAACGCTGTATATCGGGATACTAGAAACCCCATCTCTAGAAAATGTAAGCCATGAACAGCATTAATTTATCAAAGCTGTATGTTGAATGCATCAGTAGGTCGGGAAAGTTCTGCATTTTGCAAATCCGACAGGCAGGTCACACGCATACGTCAAAGCGTCTGTTGTCATAGGCTCACCAAAGGGACGTAACTCTAAATTCTGACTTTGCTTCGCGTAAATGAACATCGCTCCAGTTCGCGGTGTGGGTGTAATCGTTGCGTGTGGCTGTCAACCCGCTTTTTACACGCACGGTCAGCCGGATCGGGAGCAAAACCAGCTTGAAAAACGGTACGTGTGTAGGCACCTTAACCCACAGGGAGCGTCAGCTGGTATGGATCGAGTCCGCCGATCACCTCAATTGGGCTTGCGAAAGTCAACTTAACGCGTTTTCTTCCATACGGATATTACCTTAGAAAGAAAAATGTATCAACTAACTCTAATGATTTTAGATGTTGATTTCTTGGCACAGCCAGCTTACTATGTCGGAGCAGATAAACAAATAAGAGAAAATCGAAACGATCACTCGTGCCCTGAGTTTTGATGCGTGACCGGGACACTCCCTGCAGTATGTTTTGTTTGCTTTGTAAGGTCTGAGCACTAGCTGTATGTGTAAAAATGGTCAGTTATTAATATAATCGCTGAATTTAGTTGTCATGCCATTTAATGCCATTTTGTTGTCATAATCTTACCCGTTACATTACGCCGAATGCGGCAAGTGATCATGCACTCTAAGACTCTATGATCGTGAATTTTCTGTCCTCGCCTGACCAGGGAAACGAAATAGTCAATTCAAGCCAGAGCTAAACAGTTATCTGCTGCCACTCATTCGAGCTTTACATGAAACAGTATATCACACTAGCTCGATCGTCTGCGCTGGCGTAGTGGCTACGGTTCGATCGCGTTCGTTTGCTAGATACGTACGGTGTGCTTTGTTTACTGATATTCTGTAGGTTTTGTGCAGAAAGTATACGTTACAATAGTCTATTATGACTATTTTTGATTAGTTTTTTTATCTCATTAAACTTTTTGCATGCTTTAATGCCATCCTTTTGCCACGATCTAGCGATAATCACTCCTCAACTCAGTCAGTCTCTCAGTCTCAGTCTCTCTCTCTTAACCCTGAGATGGGTTGTTGAGGCATCACTGATGACTTTCGGACAATCTTCCTCCATCGATATTTATCCTCTGTGGCTCGCTGTGAGTCAGCAAAGGTCAAGCCTGTCCACTCTTTGATGTTGTCTTCCCACCTCTTTCTCTGCCTGCCTCTCCTTCTCCCACCTGGTACGGTACCTTGTAGGATGGTCTTGGCCATCCCACTGCCTCTTGACACGTGACCGTACCACTTCAGCTTTTTGCTTTTCACGATTGAGAGCAGGTCTTCGTACTGTCCAATTGCTCTCCTGATCCTGTTGCTGACTTCCTCATTCGTGACATGGTCTTTGTATGAGATGTTCAGAATCTTGCGGTAGCATCTCATTTCCAGGGCTTGTATCCGTCTCTGTAGTTCAGATATGAGTGTCCAGGACTCGCATGCATACAAGAATACGGAGATGGCCAGCGTGCGCATGAGCCTGATCTTCGACGCGAGAGTGATATTTCTGTCACGCCATATTGGCTTCAACTTTGCCAATGCTGCTGTTGTTTGTGCTCTCCTGGACAGTATCTCTGGTTTGGACCCTTCATCAGTCACAATAGATCCCAGGTATTTGAAGTTGTTCACAGCTTCCAGTTTTTGGCCCTTCACTTTGATTTCCATCTTGAAGCCCCGAGGATTGTTCGTCATCACCTTGATCTTCTCGGCGCTGATCTCCATGCCATATGCCTGTGAGGTCTTGTCCAGGTGCTCGACAAGACTAGTCAGCTCCTCTTCACTTCCTGCTAATCCATCAATGTCATCAGCAAAACGTTAGTTGATGATCTTTGTGCCACAGCTGCTGATTGATCCATCGTGGTCTGCTAGGGCATCAGTCATTATCCTTTCGAGGAAGATGGTGAAGAGTGTGGGGGAGAGTAGACAGCCCTGTTTGACTCCGACCGTTGTCCTGAACCATTCGCCTGTGGTACCATTGAACAGGACTGCGCTGGTCGCTCTGTCATGGAGATGTTCGACGACTTTGATGATCTTGGAGCTGATGTAGCTTTTCATTGTGGCCCACAGCGCAGCAAAAAAAAATGACTCCTCAACACAGACCCGAAACATACCCCAAAATATAGCATCGGAAGTTATATAACCTACCATCATGACTGCTGCTAATTACCATATGACCCCTGGTGAACTCTTCTCCGTCCATACAGTGAACAGAGACTTTGCCAGATTGTTCTAATCCTTCAGTCCGTTTGTCCAACTATTATCTTCATGTTTCAGACACGACGCTTGAACTAGTCCTCCGTTTTCAAGGAGTCATGTCGTAAGTGTCAAGCGCGTTTACGAACTATTCAACATGCTCGTACTCTTTCAACCCCAGTAATTTTCCATTATCGTGCATCAGACATTCCGATAAAGCAGACTAGGTGTGAGAAACATGCTGTATTGGTAAATGAAGGAATGAAGTTAGTCTTACTCCCTATCAGCCTTTGTAGGCTATGATTATAAGGCCACTATCTACGAAAATCCCCAGAGCTCGTTAGACTAAGACCAGGTCGTTTCGATTTCCCTCGTAATTCCTCTTTAAAGGCCACAGCACACATAGAAACAGAAACAGTTATTGGATAAAGAAATTCACGTTTTCTTGTGTGCGAGCAGATACTTCGGTGATATTTTTATTTCTCATAAATGATTTCACAGTTTTGGACCGCTTCTATTCTCCCAGCATTTCACTGAAATATGTCTGCCATTTTTTCTTCGGTTCGAATGCAAAACGCTTATTTGTAGAATTACTGACAGACACACAAAGAAACCATAACAAAATGACATTATTGATTTTCTCAAAACTCTGTGTAGAATGAATGAATAGTTCATGTGACTCGCTACATTATTGATTTTCTCAAAACTGTGTGTAGAATGAATTAATAATTCATGTGACTCGCTACATTATTCAATTCGAAATGTATGTCGACGTAGACTACAAGATGAAGGTCGGCGGGGCACTGATACGTGATACTGTGTGGCTTATCATGTAGCCGAGTGGTTCGCCGAGGGAGCACCTAGCTGCGGCCTCCTCTGCAGCCATTGATGCAGCCATTGATGCAGCCATTGATGCACCCATTCGCTCGTCTTCCCCTCTTTTATTCCCCTGTAAGACGATTACAGTGGCGGCAGCAGCAATTACGTCGTCACTAATTCAGTAATTGACACCATTGTTGTGCAGAAGACATCTCGAACGATGACGAGAGTAATCATATACGGTGGTGGGTGGAGGGATAGAGGGATTGAATGCTGCGTCCTATCAGTCCTTGTAGGCTATTTAATACCACTGATCACGAAATATCTTAAGAGGTGGTTGGAATTCACGATGTCCCTAGTCATTCGCCTCTTACAAAACGCATAGGGAGACGCGGTGGGTCAATTCTTACCCTCAACACACAGGGGGAGTGACGGGTGGAGTCAACTGATTTGTTTGTTTTTTAAGTTTCACCCTGTGCAAACACCTCAGGTGTAAAAAAAAATCTTGGATCAGGGAAAGATAACTACGTATTGCTGTGTTACCGTGTGCAACGGCTGTTACGAATCACATTAAGTGACGCGGTGGGTCTATTCTTACCCCCAAGTCAAAGGGGGGGCCATTGAAATGGACGAACGATCCAGAGCCCCGT
Organism: Theodoxus fluviatilis; assembly: GCA_034096865.1. NCBI lineage: Eukaryota > Metazoa > Mollusca > Gastropoda > Cycloneritida > Neritidae > Theodoxus > Theodoxus fluviatilis. Next base: position 60,728 of record JAWQFJ010027098.1, read on the forward strand.
CCTCAGTCCATCAAGCCGCTGCTTAATTAGAGGACGCTAATGCCGCACACTGTGTCCAGACATAACATCCGGGCCCTGCACGCAGCATTGTTATGACTGGCCGAGACTAGCCGCCACGCGCCGTGCTCCGCCATTTTTTTCTTCTCCAGTTCGCATGCAAAACGGTCAGTTTAAGAATTACTGACACACATGCGAATCAATCGTAACCAAACAACAGTATTAACTTCGAAGGGGTCTCGAAAGTGTTTGTTGTGGTCACGTGAACAATTTAATTACTCTCGTCCGAAAAAGTCGAGAAAATGTGTTGCCACACAAAATTCGGTCATGTGACAGCTATTCAAAGCCTTGGAGTCTTGGAAGTCTTGGAGATTTGTGGTCTGCCTACCATCAATTACATGCTGATCCAGAGACAGCTGCACTGGGCGGGCCACATAGTTCGTATGGACAACAGCAGAAGGCCACCGGACAGCTGGGGGTGGGGGTGGGGGTGGGAGGTGGTGGGGCCTGCAGACGCTTCCAAGGACTGCCTAAAAGGGACTCTCAAAGCCTGTGATATAAACACCAACAGCTGGGAATCTCACACACGTGACAGGTCCGTGTCGATGCAAATGTGCTGCAGGAGTGCAAAGACCTATGGATCCAGACGGGTGGCCTCAATCCTGGGGCACTGCCTCTGGGGAGCCCTTCTGCTACAAGACATGTGCTAGATGCTGTGCCTCCAAAATCGGCCTCTGCGCCCACATGAAGACGCACACAAGATGACCTGCTTGCCTACTCATCCGTCGGTTGCCACGGGAGAAGAAGAAGAATTCAAAGCCTCTCGCGCTGCATTCTTATATCTGGCCGACACTTGAACGAGAGTCTCGAAAGCGTCTCCGAGTTCAACGGTTGCCAGTGTACCTAATCCCTCATTAACCCACATCTCGATGTGAATGAAGTAGTGATTTAAAGGAACTATTAACAAATTCTTCAAAGAGCTTTGAGATAAATCTATTATGATTACTGCCATTTTGTGACGGTTTCTTTGTATGTGTGTCACTGATTCTTAACATGATCGTTTTGCATGCTAACTGGAGTAAGAGGTGCCGGACATTTGCTTGCACGTGTGAGCGCAAAAAATGCCGCATGGGGATCTGAAATAGACATGATTCAACCAAAGTGTGTGGCTGGACACTGAGTTTGCGGTATCGGTTTCCCGTAATTAAGCATAGGCTTAACAACTGGTTTACAGGAATTGAATTCAGGAGTGTTCCACCGCTCTCGACCAGTTGACACTGATGGGTAACGAGGGCCTCTCATTAAGTCAGTAGAAAAAACAACACGTTTGAAAAACTTTTGTCCCGTTCATTCCTCACTTGTGCTTTCCATCGACGGGAAACAGCTGCTGGATGCGCGCGTCTGGGAACAAAGAGTTGAACGGATGAGAAGGATGAGAATAGAGTTGATGAGGTGTGTGTGCGCGCGCGCGCGCGTGTGTGTGTGTGTGTGTGTCTGTGTGTGCGTGTGTGTGTGCAAGGGTTCATGCCTAGATGTCTGTACATGAGCACGCACAGGACACACAGATAGGTAAACACACATACACAGGCACACATCTCTCTCTCTCTCTCTCTCTCTGTGAACGTGTGTGTGTGTGTGTGTGTGTATGTGTGTGTGTGTGTGTGTAAAAACACGTGAGGGAAAGGGAGAGGGGGAGAGAGAGAGAGAGAGAGAGAGAGAGAGAGAGAGAGAGAGAGAGAGAGAGAGAGAGAGAGAGAGAGAGCATTGCTGGCACGATAGGTTAGACAAACATAGGAAGGGCCAATCAGGGTCATTAGTGAAGATATCATTGTGTAATAGACTGCGTACACAGCTATTGTTTGCCAAAAGTTATTGCTGGTACTGAACACACACATGGCAAATGCTGGAACACGGATGCGCGTGTGCATTCAATCTCCGGCAATGGAGCAGCGTGAGCGTGTTACGTACGTAATAATTATGCAGGCTTCAGACACACGTAACATTCCTCCTCTTGCACAGGTCAGAGGTCCGTCGTATGTAACGCAGATAGAGAGAGAACGAACGAACGAATGAATTAATTTAATGTTTTGGCCACCGGCCCATTACATTGGCATGCGAACAAATCGTAGCAAACGCAAACAACTGCTGTGTACAGTCATCAAAACTGCCAACCAGTTGTGGCAAGCACGATGTACACGTGCTGCACGAAAGAGAGCAGTATGCACACACAGAGAGAGAGAGAGAGAGAGAGAGAGAGAGAGAAAGAGAGAACGAACGAACGAATGGTTTATTGGGTAGGCCTCCGGCCTTTTCCAAATCAAAGCAAGCAATACACATTAAGCATATGGAAAAAGTTTCAGCACAGAATCGAACCTGGTCACGCATGACCAAGAGTCCAACGCTCTACCAAATGTCCCATTGGAGATCTGAGAGAGAGAGAGAGAGAGAGAGAGAGAGAGAGAGAGAGAGAGAGAGAGAGAGAGAGAGAGAGAGAGAGAGGGTGGAGGTGGGTTTAAGAGGCAGGCGGGCAAATACTCACGCAGATAAACACACCTACACACATGGACACATACAGATACAAATATTCACAGACATACAGATAAATAAGCAACAGTGATTATTGAAACGTATGCGCAATGTTCATCTGGATAAATATTTCCATGGCAACTTCTAGCCTTGTCTAATCCGTACACAAACTCTTAGACCAAAAAAACAACAGAAGGTAGAACTCATGAATCGACTCAGTCACTGAAGCCGGTCTTGCAAGACTTTCTCTACAAATTACATGCGACTAAATTTTTCTCTGTTGCTTATTTATATTAATGTCGTGGAAGGAATGAAGAGAGAGAGAGAGAGAGAGAGAGAGAGAGAGAGAGAGAGAGGGAGGGAGAGAGAGAGAGAGAGAAGGGGGAGGTGGGGGAGGGAGATTTTAATGAATTTTATTGCAGCAAAGGCCACTGAAAAATTAGCAAGTAAATCTCTAGAGCCACCAATTTACAGATCAATGAAACACTCTTGATGACAGAGAGGCCAGCACTCGTTCACTCGCTGTCGAAACGGCTTTGCAGCGTGTGGAGCTGGTGGTTTAATTTACGTGCTCCCACGCCCTGGGAGTTAATACAGTCTGGGTCCATGTGGTGCTGTTTCCCACAAGGAGACATCTGGTTCAAAGTGGAGGACAAGGGAGACACGTTGCCCGCCCACGCAGTCCGCATTCCTTTGCCTGAATCAACGGTTCGCAGCCCCGCCCACCGCGCGCATCGCAAGCCAATCGGCACGCGTGTGCTTGTAAATGCGGCTCCCACGTGACTCTTCCCACGTGACTCTTCCCACGTGACGTTTCTGAGACTTTCCGACTGGTGTAGAGAAATAAACAGCGCTTATACTCCAGGGAGAAATTCACCGCTATGGTCAAAACGTGTGCGTGGTGGTGGGGGGTGGGGGGTGAGGGGTGGGAGGTGGGGGTGGGGTGGGTGGGGTCGGGGTGTAGGTCGAACAACCGATATCCAGAGTATTGGTCTCAGGAAACAGTTTATGGCTGCAGTTCTCAACAGCTTCAGATGCCGTAACTCAGTAGAGTACTGTTTGTCCCAGAAGCGGCTGTAGGGGGAGCGATGAAGGGGTTAACTAGGTCAAAATGTCGCTTTTACAGTGCACCTTGTAAAGTCGGGGGCACGTTGCACAGCCTATCTATTAAGTTTCGCAAACTAATACTCAGTAATAGGCCAGTAACAGATATCAAACATTTGACAGCCTTTACAGCCGCTTTCATCATGTTGACGCATGTTGACACCAGCCTAGTCCTCGCAAGATCTTGCAAGGTTCCTAGCGTAAACAACGCGTCCCATGCTGCTTACCTGTTGCACCTTACGAGGACTCAGTAGTAGAAATTTGCACTTCTTACTCAGCTTCAATCTCATTGTCTCCATTTTTACTTGCATTTGTTGTAAAAAGACCAGAAGTTCTTGTCCCTGACGGGGTGAAAGTTTCAAGCACGCTCGGAGTCAGACAAAGAAATGCAAATGCACGCGCATTTGAACCCAGCCCCGCGTTCATATATAAACACACGCACAAGCAAATACGCACATACACCCACGTTTACCTGCACTCAATTTCAAACATATTTCGATGCATGTATTTAGACAATCACGCACACAATCTACCACACACAAATGCATACACATAAACATAACATGCACGCATGCCCACATGTAAAGAAAAACAGGAACATGCGCACGAACGCCACACAAACACGCGCGTAGACATGAATACACGCGACCGCGCTCACACATACATCAAGAACGCAAGCACACATGCGCGCACAACACCCAGCACACTGACACAAAGGCACACATACACACAAGCTTGCATGCACGCATACGCGCGTGAACACACATCTACACGCGCGCGTCCACGTACACTCACACACACACACATCCACACACACACAGACGTACACGCACACACGTATGCACACACACGTACACAGACACATAAATACACACACACGCACGCACACGTACCCACACATGCAAACACACACGCGCGTACAGGTACACATACGCGCACGTACACGCAAACGCAACAATTATGTACACACACGCACACACACACTCATGCATGTTCACACACGCGCTCACACACATATACACACACTTACACACACACGCACGCACACACATACACACACATGCACGCACACACGCACATACGCACGCACGCACGCACGCACGCACACACATAAAACACATACACACATGCAATCGCTCGCGCGCACGCACACACACCCGCATAAACACACAAAGATACATAAACGCACACATAAACACACATACATAAACACATAAACACACACATAAACACATAAAACACACACACACACACACACACACACACACACACACACACACACGCAGGTCTTGCGCATTTGTTAGGCCCCAAATCTCGAGAGAATCGCGAGGACTAGGCGTGACCTACGTTCCTCGCTCATAAGGACGCACTCGCCGTGAAGGCGGGTGGCTGAGGGAGGTCCGGAGCTCCCTCGATGCGTCCCGCTGCAGAGACCCGGGTAAGCCAAAATGGCGGAGAGTGCCAATTGGGATGCCGCTGATAGATGGCAGTGCCTGTAATGTGCCTCTCAGGGTTCGAGATTGGAAATGTGTACGTACACGAAAGTATTTGCTGTTCGAGTGTTCATCTGTATGTTTTGAGGAGTAGGTGTATACATTATTTCTGGACATACACTGCCGAAAAGTTTTTATCGCTTGCAAACACGTAACACCGTATACGTACACTTTATGAATTATGTCCCTTGAATTGATCTTAATTAATAGAGGCATAACATTTTCGACAAAATTGTCTACAGTTGAACCCAGTTGCTTTATTTTCGTTGAAAAAGTTTCCGTGCCATTCGATATGGCACCATGGTGTGTTCTATCAGGTGAAAAACTGCTGTGATAGCTGTATCGTCAGTTATTTCGTCTAGCGGCAACTTTTTCACCGACTCTGGCGCCAGGATGCAGTCTTGGTCTCCTGCATTGCCAGATGATGATTGGCCATTTTTTTAAGCTGTAACGGCGTGTCGCTCTCCTTCGACTAGACATCGAGGGAGAATCTCGAAATTTTGGGCCTAACAAACACGCCCATTATCTGGGAGCCTAGTACATTCAAGCACCGTCACAACACACGCACACACAGCACACACGCATCACATACAAACACAAGCACCCTCGCAGACGCGCGCACACACGCACACACACGCACACACATACACACACTCTCTCGCACACACACACATGCAAACACACACACACAGAGGCAAACACAATCGTGCCCATACACGCACTCATACGCACGCGCGCGCACACACTCACTCATACGCACACGCGCGCACACACACACACACACACACGCGAAAGACATACCCAACATATGCACACACACAAAAGTACACACGGACGCGAGCACACGCGTGTGTGCGCGCACACATGCACGCACGCACACACGGCACGATGGGCCGTAGATTTTTATGGAGTTTTCAGTGGCGCCGATGATGAATAGCACCTCCTTTACACATGTGCACTCATGCATTCACCCACATTACACGCACATACTTGCACACAAAAAACAGGCGTGTGAGCGCACCTGCATGCCAAGAGATAACTCCATTCTTACAAAAACACACCTACACACGCACACATTCACGCACAAACACACACATAAACATAAACACTCGCGCGCGCGCGGGCACACACACACACACACACACACACACACACACACACACACACACTCACATCCAAATTTACATGCACATCCCCAGCTTTATCATTATATCAATCCGCATTGTGCCGTACATTTCCTTTTCGTCTGTCTTCGTCAGGTCTAGTCAATTATTTTGTATAGTGCACTATCCCAGGCTGCTTGGCTGATATTTCAATGCCACATACGGTACTGCGCAATCGAAAACGAGTAATTCTGACATACTGCTGCAAGCCGGAATTCAATCTGGTACGCCGTGTTTGCTGGCATAAACCAGAATGGTAGAAATTGGGATCTCGCTCACCTTTGCGTATTTTGACCCGATGAGGCAATTTTAAACTGCCACTAAAAAAAAGCTTGACTTGTTATGGTGACAGTGTGTAGTCAAACAAGGGAGAGAGAGAGAGAGAGAGAGAGAGAGAGAGAGAGAGAGAGAGAGAGAGAGACAGAGAGACAGAGAGACAGAGACAGACAGAGACAGAAAGAGAGACAGAGCCAGAAAGAGAGACAGAGACAGAAAGAGAGACAGAGCCAGAAAGAGAGACAGACAGAAAAAGAGACAGAGACAGACAGGCAGACAGACAGGCAGACAGACAGACAGACAGACAGACAGACAGACAGACAGACAGACAGACAGACAGACAGACAGACAGACAGACAGACAGACAGACAGACAGACAGACAGACAGACAGACAGACAGACAGACAGACACACATTCTGAACACAGAGATATAGTATCTCTGACACAGGTTGGTCACGTGACTTCGGTTCCGCATTCCAATGATTCTACCAATCAAAATTCAACATGATCAGAAGACCATTGAGAGTAAAAAGAGGCGATTCTATTTCACTCCAATTATTTATCCCGATAGATAAACACAAATTTGGTGTTCTAATAAAACTAATCTATGAGATTTTCAGGAAATCATTTGAGAACTACTTTTAGCGCGAACGTGTCTATAAGGTTGCAAACTGCCTTGAGCACGTGCGATTGTGTATATACAGTAGTCGCCGCTTATTAAAAACACATTGGGACCGAACAAAAGTGTTTTTAATAAGCGGCGTTTTTATTAACCGGCACTTCCCGCTTCACCAAGCCGTTGCGTTTCTTCCACCTGTTAAACCACCCATCTGTAGCTTTGAATTCGGAGCGACCAAGCTGGGAAGCAATCTGTTCCGCCTTCTGACACAGGATTGGGCCGTTTACAGGTGTGTTGCGCGCTTGGATAGAGTCGAACCACCGCTTTAAGCCATCTTCTGTCTCTTTATCCTTCCCGCAGCGCCGACGCTTCCTTTGGCCTTGACTGGAGCCCTCTGCGATATCAGCCCTAAGTTCATCTTCTTTTTTCAGTGTCTGGCACAGAAATGATGCCGACACACCCAAAATGTCAGCACCCTCCCTCAAACTTTTAGAATTTAGCTCTCGGTAGCGATCAAGCAAGTCCACTTTGTCTTTGGGTGTCATTTCTGTTCTTTTTCTTTTCTTTGGAGCTGAAGTTAAAGCCATTTTCTGATTCACTGCTTATCCAGCGAGACTAGACAGTGTTGAATTGACATCTGACGGTTTGCTGACAAGGGTGTAATCACTGTTCACACAAACGCTGAAGCGTCTTTAGTTGTCATCTAACGGTTTGCTGACAAGAATTCACAACCAGAGATCGACTCTGACCCTCCGAACAGCGAGAAAAAGAACAGAAAGTGTTTTTATTAAACGGCGCCTGTATTTAATAACCGGCGCAATTTTACATATGTTATATAGTGGTAAATCCGGACCGGACCAACTGTATGTAAAAAACGGCTGTTTTTATTAACCGCGTGTTTTATAAGCGGCGACTACTGTAGTAATACACGCGATCTTTGGACCTACTATAAACGCAGCGAAAAGGATTCCTATGGGTCCGGGCTGGTTTCGTGAATCTATGGTTATACTCTCGCAAGTAAATGCTTTCTGGCCGGAACCTGTGGTCTAACTGCCTTCACACTGTTTGACGAGCTCCACACTTCGATCATTCGTGTATCGACTGATGGAGTCAGTAAGTGATTTAACCTACATTCCGTCTGTGTTGAACGTTAATCGAATGGAAGTTTCTTCTGTAGGAATCCGTCCGATTCCGAAGTTCGATATTATCGGATAGCTCAGAAGCAGTTTTTCTAAGTTTAATCCTTCTAAGCATACATTAAATTAATGATTCCTCATCAGCAAAAGCACTCAGTGGGTTTCTGTGTGTATCGAAGATTATGCAGACGGGATTGGTTGCCTTACTCGCTCAATGAAGTATAAATATTGCTGTTGTATTCAAAGTCCTTATAATTAGTAGAGTTCACAATATTACACTCTTGTGATTCGAATTTTACCGCATACAAGTTTTACATTCATGGGAAATCGATGTTTAGAAAATGAACTGACGGAAAGATGGCTGCCAGTATGGAGTGTATCACAACAAGCGGAGGAATACACTCACGATGTGATATGCCATTCAGCGTGGCCGAGACTCTGTGTTCAGAACGGTGGTATGCATGTTATGGAAGAATTAAGGCTATCACGTGACCAACCTGTTGCTGAGACTATATTCACTAGTCTCAGCCACGCTGAATGACAGACACACAGACAGACCGACAGACAGACACACAGACAGACAGACACACAGACAGACAGACACACAGACAGACAGACACACAGACAGACACACACACAGACAGAACTCTTATTAGGCCAGCCGCCCGTTACACGTGACAAGAAACGCAAAGTATTATGGACAATCAGAGATTTACATGAGGTAACGAGGCTATGTAGGAGAGCTTCTGGTCTCAGAATTAAGGCGCAGCATTCTGTGAACCAGAGTCAGTGACTCTGGCCATGGATCCAATAAGAAATGTCCATGCTCTGGCGTAGTTCGCGATGACCCTGTGCAGTACAACATTGTGCCAAAAATAGCTCCTTCTAGATACATGTACTATTTTCCCCGCTTTTTACAGAAATCATTCAGATGTCAACACTTTTTCCCATTTCAACACACACATTTTATTTTATCGAATAAACGTTTGTTTATTTCCTCAACAAGAGTAAAATATGAATTTTGCGCGAAATAGTCTTAGAACTACTTTAACGGCGTATGTCAGGAAGCAGAGTACTATCCCACAAGCCTCTCGTGTGACCTTATCAATATTCCTTATGAAAATTCCGGACGGATTAGTTCCATCACGTGATATGTACTGTCGGTATGCGAAGTCTCTGGTGGACTGGAATGAAGGCGCAGTGGATATACATAGCTACGTCACTTGCTTATCTGGGGTCTTCTCCTTGTAATGAATGTATACAGCTATGCTGTGCATTTCTCATAAGATAGCTCTCAAAATATTTCTTTCAAAGCTGACTATAGACAAGGCAATGTAAGATTAAAGTGATCATTATCAGTGACTATACAAAATGCGCAATTAACATTTAAGTGGGAGACAGAGAAACGCACTCTTGCTTCGTTAGTCACTGGGGCAAAGTAACTCCGGGACGGCTTGAGGAAGACTTGATGACGTCAAAGTACGACATCACCGGAGTGTTTGGACATTTTCTAGCGAGATCTGGAACTTATTTTTAAAAACATAAAACAAGGAAGACCGGGTTACTACATCAATCTGATGGTGGCGGGTAGTCATTACGTAGGGGCGACGAATTTGGAAAACGCACCACTACCCGGATAATGACAGGTTTGGTTTGGCCTCTAAGGGGGTGGTGGTAGTTGGGGGAGGCTTACAGAGAATGTGTATGGAAAGAAAATAAGGAGCGACACTAGGTCCGACAAAAATGTGTCTTCTTTCTTGAGAAAGAAAAGTGACAGTTTTCGTTAGCTGGTCACACGCTGTGAAGAGTTTCCTCCCACGAGGCGAGGCGAGTTCTCCTAGGGTCTGTCTCTTGGGTGGCGGCGTGGCTCTGTAGCAAGTTCCTCTCGGTTTGGCAAGCTTTCGGACTTACTTCGTCTTTGGGCCAAAGATGAGAGAGGCTGGCGGGCGACGGCTCTTATAATTATTCTGTGCAGGACGAGAGGAGCTCATTCCTTGGTTGTGGAGATCTCCATAGGACGCTCGTGCAGGGCGTGAGCTATTCACCTGTAGCGAGTCACAAGGCTTGTTCAGGAGTACAACGCGCTGCATGAGCGCTTCATGTTGGCAATTGAGCGCTCTTTGCCTCTCCTGAACATCTAAGATGTAGTGCATCGCTTCACTTGCTAAAGGGGAGGTAAATCTTCTGCGCCCCATGTTGTGTTGATAGACGCTAAGAAAGTGTTTTCTTTGCCACAGACATCGTTTATGCATGTATTCTGCATGAATAAAGTCCACTACTGTGTCATCCTTACTTGCCATTAGGCTCTACTCGCGCACATAGGGCGCTTGGGGCAAATAAAGCCCGTTCCAGTCCCAAAATGATGTTTCTGAGGGTTATTTTACGCATCGACGGCCAGTGCGGGATCGAAGACGCCATTTTGAAAGTGATGCAAAATCGTCTGCATCACGTCGGATTGGTGATTCACAGCGCTGCTCAGCGCTGAGTGAATCACGCCCCAAAATTGCCGTTCAGGAGTGAATCACATGCAGCGTTGAGCAGCGCTTTGAATCGCTGCGCCTCCTGAACAAGCCTACAGATCCGAGATCTCTGTTCAGTCCGGAGTGGTGGGTGCCGAACGTTCTCACGACCTTTGCTCAGTTGCGCGGCGCCGCCGAGTGTCGTGCAGGTGTCCCGCGAGTACACTCACAAGCATGTCCAATGTGGAGGGGTCTCGCAGGTTAAAGTGTGCACCTATGGGCAGAGGTGCGCGGTTTCTGATAGTCGCGCCGTGTTCGTGCATGCGCTGGCGCTGTCTGACTAGTCTCCTCTATGTACCCATTCTGAACACAGAGATATAGTATCTCTGAAACAGGTTGGTCACATGACTTCGGCCCCACATTCCAATGATTTTACCAATCAAAATTCAACATGATCAAAAGACCATTGAGAGTAAAAAGAGACGATTCTATTTCACTCCAATTATTTATCCCGATAGATAAACACAAATTTGGTGTTCTAATAAAACTAATCTATGAGATTTTCAGGAAATCATTTGAGAACTACTTTTTGCGCGAACATCGTCGATAAGGTTGCAAACTGCCTTCAGCACGTGCGCTTGTCTTTGGAACTAGTCAGTGTAAACGCATCGAAAAGGATTCCTATGGCTCCGGGCTGGTTTCGTGAATCTATGGTTATACTCTCGCAAGTAAATGCTTTCTGGCCGGAACCTGTGGTCTAACTGCCTTCACACTGTTTGACGAGCTGCTGAGTCCACACTTCGATCATTCGTGTATCGACTGATCTAGAAGTAGAAGGAAGATTTTACTCACTGTTGTCTCTGTGTTGAACGTTGATCGAGTCGAAGTTTCTTCCGTCCGATTCCGAAGTTCGATATCATCGGAGAGCTCAGAAGCAGTTTTTCTAAGTTTAATCCTTCTAAGCATACATTAAATTAATGATTCCTCATCAGTAAAAGCACTCAGCGGGTTTCTGGGCGTATCGTACTATCGGTCCAAACGATTATCATTATGCAGACGGGATTGGTTGCCTTACTCGCACAATGAAGTATAATTGTTGCTGTTGTATTCAAAGTCCTTATAATTAGTAGAGTTCACAATATTACACTCTTGTGATTCGAATTTTACCGCATACAAGTTTTACATTTATGGGAAATCGATGTTTAGAAAATGAACTGACGGAAAGATGGCTGCCAGTATCGAGTGTATCACAACAAGCGGAGGAATACACTCAACGATGTGATATGTCATTCAGCGTGGCTGAGACTCAGTGTTGAATGGTGGTATGCATGTTATGGAAGAATTAAGGCTATCACGTGACCAACCTGTTGCTGAGACTATATGCACTATAGTCTCAGCCACGCTGAATGCTATGTACCGTGCATTAGGACACTCCTTGCGGCATCTAATCAGATACACTAGATGGTTGGAGCTGCAGGAGTATTTGCCTTTGATGTAATGTCGGACCTGGTTCTTGAAAATGGTGGTCTCTGTGCAGATAATCGCACAGGTCGAACATCTGGCATTCCTGCAGAGCTGTATGCTGCTGTTCTCCGTCTGTTCCAGTGAGGTGAACTTGCTCCGGATGAGCAGATTTCTCAGCTTGGAAGGTTGTCTGAGAGTATCAGAGAATAAGTAGGTGGACGGCGGGGTTGCAGATGTGGGTAAGGAGAATAGAGGAGGAGGAGAGGGAGGGAGGAAGGACGAGGGGAGGGAGGGAGGACGAGAGGAGGGAGGGAGGACGAAGGGAGGGAGGGAGGACGAGGGGGGAGGGAGGACGAAGGAGGGAGGGAGGACGAGGGGGGGGGGGGGGGGTAGGGAGGACGAGGGGAGGGAGGGAGGGAGGACGAAGGGGGAGGGAGGACGAGGGGGGGGAGGGAGGACGAGGGGGGGGGGGAGGGAGGACGAGGGGAGGTAAGGGAGGACGAGGGGAGGGAGGGAGGACGAGGGGAGGGAGGGAGGACGAGGGGAGGGAGGGAGGACGAGGGGGGGGGGGAGGGAGGACGAGGGGAGGGAGGGAGGACGAGGGGAGGGAGGGAGGACGAGGGGAGGGAGGGAGGACGAGGGGAGGGAGGGAGGACGAGGGGAGGGAGGACGAGGGGAGGGAGGGAGGACGAGGGGAGGGAGGAGGAGGAGGAGGAGGAGGGAGGACGAGGAGGAGGAGGGAGGGAGGAGGGGAGGAGGAGGAGGAGGGAGGAGGAGGGAGGACGAGGAGGAGGAGGAGGACGAGGGAGGAGGAGGGAGGAGGAGGAGAGGACGAGGGAGGAGGAGGAGGGAGGAGGAGGAGGAGGGAGGAGGAGGAGAGGAGGACGAGAGGAGGAGGAGGAGGGAGGAGGAGGAGGAGGGAGGAGGAGGAGGGAGGAGGAGGGAGGAGGGAGGAGGAGGAGGAGGAGGAGGAGGAGGAGGAGGAGGAGGGAGGAGGAGGAGGGAGGAGGAGGAGGAGGGAGAAGGAGGAGGAGGAGGAGGAGGAGGAGGAGGAGGGAGGAGGAGGAGGAGAGGGGAGGAGGGAGGAGGAGGAGGAAGGAGGAAGGAGGAGGAGAGGAAGAGGAGGAGGAGGAGGGAGGAGGAGGAGGAAGGAGGAGGAGGAGGAGGGAGGGAGGAGGAGGAGGGAGGGAGGAGGAGGGAGGAGGGAGGAGGAGGAGGAGGAGGGAGGAGGAGGAGGAGGAGGAGGGAGGAGGGAGGAGGGGGAGGAAGGTGGGAGGAGGAGGGAGGACGGAGGAGGAGGGAGGGAGGAGGAGGAGGAGGGAGGAGGAGGAGGGAGGAGGGAGGAGGAGGAGGAGGAGGAGGAGGGAGGGAGGAGGGAGGAGGAGGAGGGAGGAGGAGAGAGGACGAGGGGTGGGAGGGAGGACGAGGGTAGAAGGAGGTGGGGGAGGGTAGGGGATAAGGGATCAAAACGAGTCTCGGAATTTGGTAGGAATTTGACCGGTTATGTACTGTGATTGATGATTCTCCCAAGCTGAGTCAGTCAGATACTTTGGTCAAACTGAGCGTACAGCAAAGATGTGCATCACTCTAGCAATTTGGATACTTTATTCCATTTAGAAAGCTGAACCATTGCTGTGCACTTGTGGGAGTTCAGGTGTCAATATCAACTCATGATTGTTGCTTTTGATATCTATGAGAAGATTGCATATTCTTGTTTGTGAAAAGTAAAAACTTCGTCGGTTTGTGTAGCACCCCACCTCGTCATCATCCAGATTCTGCCTCACCCGCAAAGGGATCCACAGAGTGTGTGATGGCACTGTAAACTGGAGACTCTCATCTACGTATACATATGGTGCATTTTCAAAGACCGTGGCGTAAAAATACTTGAACTAAAAGTCAATACATTTTCCAGTTCTCACGTAAACTTTGGTTGCTGACCGAGTACATGTATTCTCTGCATACTAAAAAAAGCTGTGTTCTAAAAAATGCCCGTATTCAGTATCCACGTGTTCAAACACTGATAAATTATCAACCACAGTACGAATCATAATAATGTCAGTGTCATTCACTTTGTGATGAAATAATAATCAGAAAAGTGATTGAGGTACCTGGTAGACTCAGTTTAGGAGTACCGGTCGTGCGTTTCCATTCACGATCTGTCAGAGAGTTTGTTGAGCAATGCGAGCGACTATTATCAAAGCATTGAACACGTAGATAAGTTGGAAGGGAAGGGAACACGTAGCATCGAATACTGAATCACAATGCAAATTCTGATCGTCGGCAGGATTCTGTTTCGCATGAACGTAGACCTTGAAGAAGCAGACAAGCGAACACAAACACCCATTAAAATCCATGCAGCTGTCATTGTGAATATTTTCCAAACATTTCCCCCCAGTACCTTGATAGACTGCTGGCACGATGGGAGAAAACAGAAGCTCATTACCTTGAGGACAGTGGTTCGTATCGATCAGTATCAAAATTGTTCAGAGATTAGCGTTCACGGAGAGCGCCTGCGAAGCCCAGGTCTTCTTTCCAGTCTAGATTCTCTCTGTGGGCTGGGGGTAAAGGAGTTGGCCCACCGTGTCTCCCTACACGATTCGTGAGAGGAGAATAAACAGGAACATCGTGACTTGAGTTGTGCTTACTTGGAACTGTTCTAGTAATTTTTGTGATTGCTGGCCTTAAATAGCCTACAAGGGCTGATAGGTGGTGAAATTCCCTCCCTCCCTCCCTCCCTCCCTCCCTCCATCCCTCCCTCCCTCCATCCATCCATCCATCCATTCATCCATCCATCCATCAACCCTCCCTCCCTCCCTCCCTCCCTCCCTCCATCCATCCATTCATCCATCCATCCATCAACCCTCCCTCCCTCCCTCTCTCCCTCCAGCCCTCCCTCCCTCTCTCCATCCATCCATCCAGTCGGAATCTATCCCCGCCAACGCTCGCTGTAAACGCTCATATCTGAACGGTTCTGTTCGTATCGATATGAATCGCTATCCACTGGTAACGCGTCTCAGATGCCGGGCTTGTAGAGTGAATCCAAGCAGTCATCCTTATCCCATCCGACACAGAGAACATGAGAGAAGGGAGAGAGAATGAGAGGAGAGAGAGAGAGAGAGAGAGAGAGAGAGAGAGAGAGAGAAGGAGAGGAGAGAGAGAGAGAGAGAGAGAGAGAGAGAGGAGAGAGAGAGAAAGAGAGAGAGGAGAGAGAGATTGTTTTATTGGCCCACGACCCATTGTGAAAATTAAACAGTTTACAAGCATGGTTAAGACTTGTTCCGGTACAAGATAAGCGTTTAAAACATCACATATAGATACATGGTTTTTTGTGGTATCAGTAATCAGAGGACTAATTACATATATGTATGTCTCTCTTATCTGAAAATTTACAAATGGAAATATGTGCACGCATGTAAGATTCTCTCTCTGTGTGTGTATGTGTGTTTGTGTGTGTGTGTGTGTGTGTGAATGTGTGTGTGTGTGTGTTTTATGAGGGAGAGAGAGAGAGAGAGAGAGAGAGAAGAGAGAGAGAGAAGAGAGAGAGAGAGAGAAGAGAGAGAGAGAGAGAGAGAGAGAGAGAGGGGGACATGGGGGGGAGGGGGAGAGAAGAGCAGATTGTGACAGATGGGCATGCAGAGAAAAACAAAGAGACAGACAGACATAGTGACAGGCAGATAAAGAGATGGACGTAGAGGCAGGTAGGCAAGCAATGAGACACACACAAAGGGGACCCAGGCAGACAAAGAAACAGACAGGCAGGCAACGAGGCACACAGGCACACGGGCAAACAAAGCAACACGAGATGAGCACAGGGAGCCGTCTCCTGTTGACATTGATTGCACTCCCTGCATGCAAATGAGCTTCATCCTAATCTCCATTCAAAACTATTATGTGATGACTATAAGCCACAGCAGCATGCAGACCACAAAATTGGCGATGAGCCAGGGAGGATTACAGACACACCTGAACGATGTCCATGACGGCACGGTTTTCACTGATGACCAGGGAAAGAAGTGTTTTTGTTTTATTTTCTTTTTTGTTTTTGTTTTGTTTTGGTTTTGGTTTTGGTTTTAGTTTTGTTTTTGTTTTTGTTTTTTGTTTTTGCTTAATTAAGTCGATGTGATTGACGAATTTCTCTGCTGACCGACTCCAGTCTTCAAAATACTATCCTAATCTTTTGCTTCATCTCCATGAAGTTTAATCACGCTTTTTCCTGGTAACAATGATTAACGATGTCTGTGGAAGAATGTCGTGTCTTTATCCTCTTGCTACAAGAAACGGGGAGTGAGAGTTAGGCGTTGGTCTTGCTGTCTGACTGGGAAATGAGTGTAATACTGTTACTCGGGACTGATCGCGGCGTCAGGCGACCGGATTCTAGTGCTTGGTTTGGACTCAACCTTTCCTGTGTGGTTTGAACGCATTGTTGGATCTGAATGGTGTGACCCTGTCCCCATGCTCCTTGACAACCCCTTTGGTTGCTAGGGACCTCCCCCTGGTGGAGGTTTTGAGGCAGCCCGGGGTTCCAGCTGATTGGGGCGGCATTTAGCGGCTCCAGCCGTCTGTTACACTCAACGTTACTCGTATTGTTATCTCTTTCTTTGTGTTCACTTGTACATGATAATGCATTTTCATTCATACTGGTGTCGGTGTTTATTTCTCCGACCGATTAATAGGAGGGTCAAAACTAAAACTTATTTTTGGAAGAAAAAGGAAAAGATCTACAAACCCGAGTTACCGTCAGTTTGTCTCTAATGTGACCATATAAAGTAATTTGAAAAAGGAGAAGCAGTGGGAGAAAGAGTAGGTAGGGATGGTTTGAGGATAGGGGATGGGTTAGAAGGTGGGGTTGGAGGGGTGGGAGATGAGTTAGAGGTTGGGGTTGGGGGGTGGGGGTTGGGTTAGAAGGCGGGGGTGGGGGGTGGGAGATGGGTTAGAGGGTGGGGGTGGATGGGTTGGAGATAAGAGGTTGGGGTTGGGGGGTGGGGGATGGGGGGGAAGGTGGGGGTGGGGGGTGGGGGATGGGAGTGAGGTTGGGGGTGAGGGGTGGGGGATGGGGTAGAGGTTGGGGTTGGGGGGTGGGGGGTGGGTTAGAAGGTGGGGTTGGGGGTTGGGGGGTGGGTTAGAGGTTGGGGTTGGGGGGTGGGAGATGGGTTAGAACGTGGGGTTGGGGGGTGGGGGTGGGTTAGAAGGTGGGGGTGGGGGGTGGGGAATGGGTTAGAGGTTGGGGTTGGGGGTTGGGTGATGGGTTGGAGGGTGGGGTTGGGGGGTGGGGGGTGTGTTGGAGAGTGGAGTTAGAGGAGGGATGGGGTAGAAGGTGGGGTTGGGGGTGGGGGAGGGGGTAGAGGGTAGGGTTGGGAGGTGAAGGATGGGGTAGAGGGTGGGATTGGAGGTGTGTGTGGGTAGGGTTGGGGGGTGGGAGATGGGGTAGAAGGTGGGGTTTGTGGGTGGGGGATGGGGTAGAGGGTGGGGTTGAGTGGGGTGGGTGGGGGACAGAAGGTTTTGCTAGGTTCACGAAACCTGGCAGGGTTTCTGGATAAACAAAAACTTATGAAGCAAAAAGAGTGGATTTACATTGAAAAATTCGCATAAAGTTGCTGGTGCCACTGTTGAAAAAACTACTGCAAACGTCTTTGAGATTCAAAGATTCATTTCAGAAACTTTGCAATGTTTTATTTCAGGAGCATTTTATATGTCACTCATTTATATTTACTGTGAATAGTGGCAAAAAGTTATAGTTTTTCTCGTCCATGAAAGCAATGCGGCCCTGCATACCATAGGAGCATTTTGTTCTCGATTGTAGCAAAGAGTGTTGTCAAAAGAGCACCGTAAAAGAACAGCAATATTTAATAGCAATTTTATGTTACAGTCTATTCTCATGAGCAGCATTCATGTGCCTCTCTCGTTATTATGTCACTGGCTGCATGTCTGAAAAAACGTTAAAAAATCAAAGTCATGACCCAAATTGTTTTGTAGACTCAAAGTTTGGATCTTCTGAAGCTGTCACCCAAAACTTGTCATCATTTGATGGCTATGAAAATGGAAACCAATTCAGATGGCTTGATGATTTTCAATTTAGACTGACGTGTACTTTTCGGTATTTCGTGATTGCGAGTTTGTTTGTTTGTGTGTGTGTGTGTGTGTGTGTGTGTGTGTGTGTGTGTGTGTGTGTGTGTGTGTGTGTGTGTGTGTGTGTGTGTGTGTGTGTTCCTTTGCTGGGGTATGTGGATGGAGTTTCGTGTTAGGATGTGATTTTGAGTTTAAATGAGTGCAGGATTGGAGATATCCAGTATGTATTGATCTGTTCTCCCAAAGACAAACAGTTCGTCAGCACTGCGTGCAAGGATTTAAACACTTTATTTAATTTTGTCCCTTTGCTTCCGAACAACCTTACAGAAACTTAAGGAAATTCACCGAAAACAAACAAATAAACAAACAGACACGAGAGCAGCAGATTATCTTGAGGGAATAAATTTTTTTGTGAGAAGACCTCTACCAATCATAGAATTTACGCTCGCAGGCATAGTGACACAAATGTTTGTATTTCAACAACTCTGATCTTCATTACCGACAACTTTGTATCAAGCAGTATAACGCATTAAAATCGATACTACCGATATTGTCATAGAACTGTCACAAATCGATGATAGCTTCAGGCTCATCCACATTGTCAATGAAAAATATGTGACAAGTATGTGACAAAAAGTGATGAAGTTAGGCTCAGAATTAAACAAAATCAGCGCAAAATTACAGTGTGGTGTCGTTCATGCTACGACAGGGTGAGTGTGTGTGTGTGTGTGGGGGGGGGGGGGGGGGGGTGAACAGAAGAATGAATAGACTCCTCTCTGATTTATGTATGAAGCACGGTAGAGTGGAGTCTTTTATCGTTTGTAATAACAAAGACGAGTGTGAAAAAATCACAAGGGGATGTAAGACAGTCTCAAAGTGCGCAGAGTCCCCCCCCCCCACCCCCCCCCCCCCCTCCCCTCGGGTAAGTCTTCATTAGGTGTGAGATATTAAAGATAAAGAGACATGCTTCCAAGGAGAGTGAATAAAAGTGATTCAAGGAGAGCGATTTGGGTTCCAGGTCCGGCAGGGTGTGTCTCGCGGCAGTCAGCATACGGAGACCTCGTGCTCCTCGCTTGGCATACTGCTGCATGGGTGCGTTGTGGCATTGTCAGTTTTGTCTTCATAAATACACAAGTTTTACAAGTGTACTGGTAGAGGACTTCAGACATCAGACTTTTATTGTGTGGGCCAGCCGCCCATCACAAGGGCACAGACAGTTGCCAGACATGTACTGGTAGAGGAGTGTACTGTCAGTGTTTCCTTCAGCGTCATGTGTTGCTACATGCATGTACATTGATGCTTCTTTCCAGTGTCCGTTCAATTTTGATCGCAACAGCGACACCTTTCTAAACAGGTTCTATTCCATTGTCTTAAATAAGGCCATTGCTCATCGACCGTTATTCTCATACATGAAGTAAAGGTTTTGATCGTCTGTTAAAACGAGATATGTTAAAATAGAGACACATGGAATTGAAAACAAGTAACATAACATAAAAAGCGCAACTTTTCTAATAAAAAGTTTTTTTCCGGTTAACACATGGTGTAAATATATATAAAAATATCCAGAAAACATGGTATATTGTAACGCAGAACACTGTACATATCATCGCAAAGGTGTAAGCTATTGCCAATGTTGCCTTGATTTATAATGTATTATGTAACCCTAACCCGATCGATGAAAAGCAGTGGGCGAGAATCAGATTTTCACAAAGTCCTTTTCTATTCAGCATGGAGTTATTCACAGTGGTAGACACGGGGCGCCTGTCTGGTACCTGGTGTCTGGGATCTGAGAGTGGGATGAAGAGTCCTGTTCAGTCGCAGACGGATCTCTGCCAGGGTCAGTATCCTTAAGTGCCGAAGACCGGTCTTGGCGCCGTCTCTTAAGGGGCTTCACCAGAGGTCTCCACACGACCCGCTCTCCATTTCCACGGGAGATTCCTTTCCACGACTCTCATTGCTAGTCCTGGACAGTCCTGCGGTCCTGATTCACCAGGCGCGCATTCAAAATGGAGACGTAACGTTACGTGATCCAAATTTGGTCCTTCAGGATGACCGTGCGCCGATCACGTGAGCGACTGATTTGCATACGCCTCGGTCACGTACCGCTCTGTGGTGTCTTATCTTGAACGTGCACCAGCTGATTGGGCCCGATGGCAGACGTACTCATCTTCAACCTCGAGTTCTCTTGCTCTCCTTACTCTCCTGGGACGTTCTTACATTATCTTGGGCGTTCGGCTCTTTCTCTATCCCAAGACGTTCCCCGTTCTGTCCTCCCACTCTCATGACCAGATATCTTTACGAGTGTATACATGCTTTAAGCAGTCGAGATGTGTTCAGTTCGCGATGTGCTATTCATACTACAGACGTAGCCCATCATGTCAAGTGACAGCATTTCCACGTAAATAAGTTGATAAAATACATGGACTAGGCGTGGGAAGGAAGTTTGCTATCACTTAACTGTTGGCGTCCTGCTGTTCTCACCTGTGCTAACTGCACAAGGTCTCGGAGCGGAGTGGCCAACCGAGTGCCAAGCACACCACCGTACTCCAAACAAGAATTGGACCCCAGATAAGCCACAAACACACGCCAAGGACAAAATAGACAGAACATGGGGAAGGTAAGCATGCATTGTGACTAGTGTGTCACAAACACCACACCAAGCATGGACATAGTTAAACTACAATCCTCAAAAAGCGAGCTATAAGAAGCAAGAATGGGACAATCTTATCACAATACTTCAAATGCGTATTTACGTCACAGACGCTTTTGCACCGGGGTTAACCAACATTTCTCATCCTTTCGGATACTGATCATGTAAATAAAAAGCAAACAACGATGAGGTGCTGCAGAAAAGATAGGCCTAATTTTTCAAAAAAGTTCTGCGTTGAGATTCGAACCTCCATCCTTCCGTTTCTTTCATCCAGCATTTTAAGCACTTATACAACGCCCAGATATATCTACATAGATCGAAACAGCATGCACCCGCTTATGAACGTAACTAAAAAATTGCATTGATAAAGTTGCCATAGTGACGCGACAACATTTCGAGTTCCAACTGCCTTTCCCAACCTCTGACCTCCAGAGAATGGTTGCGTTACAGAAGTGTGCCACCAATAACAATAGAAGGACGATTAATATTCTCACTAGCAAAACATTAAATATATCTCTGTAAACATAGGAAACATGGGAATAATTATTTCTTCTTCTCTGGATTAGCTCAGAAAGGGACTTTTTTCACGTGTTGACATGAAATCTATTAATTTTCCCCCCCAACTATTGAAAGTAGTTCGAACTCAACTTTAGAATAGTTATGCCATATTACTCAGTGCTTTCTACCTAGGCCCTTGTATTTCGAAATTTCGAAGCATTTCGAAATTGCCATTGATAAAATGTTAATAAGAAATTAACACTGAATGTTACCCTTTTGTGGCACGAGATTCAAATTCGCCTCACTCACACTGGAATTCCTATCTCTCCAATAACTATTTTGCATTCCACTTCTGACAGAGACAAATCTGACCCGCCAGGACAAAACGTTCCTCACTCACGCAACGCGATTTGGCGCTACGTGCAAACATACATCATGGAGGTCAGTCTGGGTCAGTTACTTCTTTTTTTCCCGCCATCAAGAAGGTAATGTTTTTCCGTCCTTTCGTAAGTTAGTCGGCCAAATAACTCAAAAAGTTCCAAACTCATTCTGGTGAAGTGTTTTGCAAGGTCAGGGTTTTATCCAAGGATCCATCCTTGCAATTCTGTTATCAGCTCATCTGTCCTCTTCTTTTGGAATTCTGGAGCTCATCTGTCATCTTTTTTTGAAATTCTGGAGCTCATCTGTCCTCTTCTTTTGGAATTCTGGAGCTCATCTGTCATCTTCTTTTGAAACTCTGGAGCTCATCTGTCATCTTCTTGTGGAATTCTGGAGCTCATCTGTCATCTTCTTTTGGAATTCTGAAGCTCATCTGTCCTCTTCTTTTGGAATTCTGGAGCTCATCTGTCATCTTCTTTTGGAATTCTGGAGCTCATCTGTCATCTTCTTTTGGAACTCTGGAGCTCATCTGTCATCTTCTTTTGAAACTCTGGAGCTCATCTGTCATCTTCTTTTGCAATTCTGGAGCTCATCTGTCATCTTCTTTTGAAACTCTGGAGCTCATCTGTCATCTTCTTGTGGAATTCTGGAGCTCATCTGTCATCTTCTTTTGGAATTCTGAAGCTCATCTGTCCTCTTCTTTTGGAATTCTGGAGCTCATCTGTCATCTTCTTGTGGAATTCTGGAGCTCATCTGTCCTCTTCTTGTGGAATTCTGGAGCTCATCTGTCATCTTCTTTTGGAATTCTGGAGCTCATCTGTCATCTTCTTGTGGAATTCTGGAGCTCATCTGTCATCTTCTTGTGGAATTGTGGAGCTCATCTGTCATCTTCTTTTGAAACTCTGGAGCTCATCTGTCATCTTCTTTTGCAATTGTGGAGCTCATCTGTCCTCTTCTTTTGGAATTCTGGAGCTCATCTGTCATCTTCTTTTGGAATTCTGAAGCTCATCTGTCATCTTCTTTTGGAATTGTGGAGCTCATCTGTCCTCTTCTTGTGGAATTCTGGAGCTCATCTGTCATCTTCTTTTGGAATTCTGGAGCTCATCTGTCCTCTTCTTTTGGAATTGTGGAGCTCATCTGTCCTCTTCTTGTGGAATTCTGGAGCTCATCTGTCATCTTCTTTTGCAATTCTGAAGCTCATCTGTCATCTTCTTTTGGAATTGTGGAGCTCATCTGTCCTCTTCTTGTGGAATTCTGGAGCTCATCTGTCATCTTCTTGTGGAATTCTGGAGCTCATCTGTCCTCTTCTTTTGGAATTCTGGAGCTCATCTGTCCTCTTCTTTTGGAATTGTGGAGCTCATCTGTCATCTTCTTTTGGAATTGTGGAGCTCATCTGTCCTCTTCTTGTGGAATTCTGGAGCTCATCTGTCATCTTCTTGTGGAATTCTGGAGCTCATCTGTCATCTTCTTTTGGAATTCTGAAGCTCATCTGTCATCTTCTTTTGGAATTGTGGAGCTCATCTGTCCTCTTCTTGTGGAATTCTGGAGCTCATCTGTCATCTTCTTGTGGAATTCTGGAGCTCATCTGTCATCTTCTTTTGGAATTGTGGAGCTCATCTGTCCTCTTCTTGTGGAATTCTGGAGCTCATCTGTCATCTTCTTGTGGAATTCTGGAGCTCATCTGTCATCTTCTTTTGGAATTCTGAAGCTCATCTGTCATCTTCTTTTGGAATTCTGGAGCTCATCTGTCATCTTCTTGTGGAATTCCGGAGCTCATCTGTCCTCTTCTTTTGCAATTCTGGAGCTCATCTGTCATCTTCTTTTGCAATTCTGGAGCACATCTGTCATCTTCTTTTGGAATTACAAGCATTAAGAAAAATATAATCGCCCACCACAAAGTTGATGACGTCAAACTATTGATGACCCTAGCGTATGCGTTCCGCACTCAAGAGACCTCTGGCAGACGCTAAAATGAAGTAAACTTGGTAGCGTCAGGCCTGGCTAGCATAATATCGTGCCTGAATTAATTGTGCAGGTCGTGGAAGATAGATTAGCGGAGGTTTGCACTCTCATAGAGTGCTCTCTAATTTCATATGAAATACACGTTATGGACATCACATTATCATGTCCTCGAATCGTTTGCATGAAAAGTGCATTTAAATGCATGAACACTTTTTACAATAATACCTTGAGAATGTGATACCTGTGTAGGAAAAGCATCAGCGCCATTTTCTCAAAAGTGTCTCTGGCATGACACCTGTCTTCAAATATGTATAACTTCTACAATTTTGATCCTTCGGTATGCAGACTTATATCAAATTAATCAGGAATAGACTGCAAATTAATAAAAGGAAGCTTACATCTCCGATGGTAAATAATAAATCGAGTTAAAACTGTTTTAAGGTGGCATGTCTCGCACACATTGTGTGTGTGTGTGTGTGTGTGTGTGTGTGTGTGTGTATGTGTGTTTGTGTGTGTGTGTGTGTGTGTATGTGTGTGTGTGTGTTTGGTTGATTTCGATCACGAACATTTGGCCCCTTTTTGAAAGGCTTCGATTTGTTATATTTCGAAAGGTGGATGCAGTAATGTTTAACTGCCGAAGTATGAAAACTGTCAATCATCATCAGCGAACAGGACCAACTTTTGTCCAGACAATTATGAGTCCAAAAGAGACGAAAAATGGCGAATCTAGGATTTGGTCAATAACAGGTGTCGAAAAACGTTGTGAGTCAACATTGTACCAGTGATTCAGGTCCCGCTGATCACTTCGCTTTCTCTGGCAGTTTTTGCAGCAAGTTAGACAACTCGGGTCCAAACAACATCTCTCCCGTCTGCAACCTCAGTGTGACATCATCCGCGAGCCGCTCCAGAGCTACAGGCCAGAGGGGCTCCGTCAGGTCTACAGGTGTATCTCACAATGTCTCAGCACCTGTGACGTCAAAGACGCGGAGCGTTTTCATTTGTCCGTTTAGGAGAAATCCCAGAGTACACTGCGTGCCGTGGTCGGTGCGAACGGAAGCAACGTCATGACACGTGGTGACGTAGTGACATACCGGTGCTGCGCAGGCCGTGTTTTCATCAGGGAACACAGCCAGCTTCATAGTTTTCGCCTCGCATTTCGAGTCACCATATGGCATGAGGCCGAGACTGTCCCACTTACCACACTTTCTAATGGCAGCCTCGTTGGCAAGTCCCAGTTCAAACAGTGGCGAGCGTTCCACTGCCTGAACCCTGGGAGGAATGCTCACCTACACTTGCCAGTAGAACACGACATCCTTCCGGAGTGGCGCCGTGCCCACGGTACCCATGTAGCGGCAGACCGGATATGGGCCACCCGACAGCGTCATCACATTCGGGGCAGGTGCATCAGCGGCCATAAATCCTTGCGGGTGCTTGTCCCATCTAAAGTGAGGACCTGCAGGGTGAAGGTCAATCGTGTCAGTGGCTGTGCAGAACCCAGAATGGTGGTGTGTTCTTGGAAGGAAGGAAGGAAGGAAGGAAGGAAGGAAGAACATGCAGATGGTGGTAACCTTGCACAGTCGAAGCAATTTGTTCAGTCAAGGCAACGTTGTGTTGGCTGTGTCTGGAAACTCTTAGCAACATTTTCTGTGGATGCATTGTGGCTATGCTGAATAAGCAGTCTGAAAGCAGTGACCCATCTGGGAGAGAATGTATCGCATACTTAACATATATTTAAATGACAAAACAGAGGGTGAGTTAAAGATGTGGTGCTTGTGCTGGTGCCATTGAAGAAGAAGGAGAAGAAGAAGAAGAAGAAGAAGAAGAAGAAGAAGAAGAAGAAGAAGAAGAAGAAGAAGAAGAAGAAGAAGAAGAAGGGGGAGGGGGCAGCAGGAGGAGGAGGAGGAGGAGGAGGAGGGGGGACGGGGAGGAGGAGGAGAAGGAGGAGGAGGAGGAGGAGGAGGAGGAGGAGGAGGAGGAGGAGGAGGAGGAGGAGGAGGAGGAGGAGGAGGAGGAGGAGGAGGAGGAGGAGGAGTCTCTCCCTCTGTCCCCTCGTCCCACTTTTGAGAAGGGGTACGCTTTAATAATGACTATAGTATAAATGTGGCCGAGTGTTTAGCGCGCTCGACCTGCAGTCGCTTACAGCTAGTAGATGAAGCGTTCAAAGCTACGCTTTTCCGCAGTTGCATCCTTGAGCAAGGTGCTTGACACACATGTTGCTCCCCACCCAGAAGTAAAACCGGGTACCTGTGTCGACTGCAGTGGCAAAATATAGTGTGGTTAACCCTTGTTCCACATAAGTGGCTAAGACACAGCGTCGGGTTGGAATACTCCCCAGGGAGTGGAGTTGATACCGTTATGTAAGTGCGTCTTATCTATCTGTCTGTCTGTCTGTGTTTGCTGTCATGTGCTAGTGAAGAACTGATCATGCGGCCCAGTGATAAGGGGGTAGTGTGTGACGCGGTTTGAGTCTCAGACATGGGTGGTGAGTCGCTAGATAAAACCACACCTTTACTCTTTTTTCCCCTATGCATAACCATGACCAGTCTTCCCAGACTAAATCGGTCTGATGCTTTTGACAACTCTAGATACACCAGGCTTTGCACTGATGGGGGCCGGGGTCACATGAGCAATATTGAGACTTTACTCGATTCAGGAAGTTGAACCATTCTTCCATATACTTGTATGCGTTTCAGGTTTCAGATTCATCAATTAGCGTTTGTTTTCGACGTCAAAATGGTAACCATGTAGTCTTTGTTGTGGATCAAGCAAACAAACAAATAAACAAACAAACCTACGTCTGAATGCGTAACACCCCACCTATTCGACCTTTCCTGCAATTGCATCCGTGTAGTGTGTTGTGTCACTTAAAACTCGAGACTCATCTCCATGCACAGTGAAATAGTCTGTTTGGTGCTAAGAGTATCATCTTCACACAGAAAATGACGTTTTCTATTGTTAACAATTGCCCGTTTCCAGTACAT
>JAWQFJ010027098.1:92500-97500 GCA_034096865.1 Theodoxus fluviatilis
CTCTCACACTCACTCTCTCTCTCTCTCTCTCTCTCTCTCTCTCTCTCTCTCTCTCTCTCTCTCTCTATCTCTCTCTCTCTTCTCTCTCTCTCTCTCTCTCTCTCTCTCTCTCTCTCTCCCTCTCTCTCTCGATTATCGCCCAAGGCGTGCTCTCGACAAAAAATTTACCGTGCACGAGAAACCACACCATGACTGGGACGAAAAGCGTGCATCATGCGCTGAGTCAGTTCGCACGTGCAAACAGTGCTTGAAGATGAGCTAAGACAGGATTCCTCTTCACTCTGCTCTATGCTGCACTCACGGTGGGGTGCATCTGTCAATCTAGCTCCACGACGGAAAATTTGCATGATCTGTCTGCCCTCATTATTCTGGGGGGAGACGTACTCGCCAACCCGGGGCTTGATGCGTTCGTGCAGACAGATGAAGGTTTTGCCGCTCCATACCCAGAAAATGGAAAAGAGCCAAGAGGAAAGGATACAACGCCAGTTACGTGGAAACAAAAGTTCCGCAAAGTTGAGGCCAAGATGGGAACAAAGCTGGAGCAACTCGAGGGAAAACTGATAAAACAGCATGACGTGGTAGCTGAGATCATAGGTCTGTACGAACATGAACATGAAAAGAACACGGAACGTGACAAGTCCCTCCGCAGTGACATTAACGGACTGAATGACAATATCAACCTTCTATTTTCTGACGTTGAGAACAAAGCCAGGATACAAGAAGAGCAAACTGACAAGACTGAAGGAATTACGAAGAGAAACAATATTAAACTCTATTGTTTGTTTGAACAGGAGCGCGAGACTTACTGGGCTTGCCTAGTCTGTGCTTCACATTTTCCGATAAGTGTTACCTTGGATAAACCAGACAGAAAAGGACATTGTTAGGGTACAAAGGCTGGGTTCATGAAGAGGAGATTTCTGGAACAGCCCACGCCCTGCCATCGTCGAGATGTCCACATTTCTCGACAAGTTGGCATTACTCAGATTGGATCGCGATGCTCTCTGAAGCAGAGGTATAAAAATCTCAAGCAAACTGACGAGTAGGCAAATCAGAATACTTGATCTCCGGGAACGGAGCCATGAAGCGTACTACAAGGGAAATAAGCTTTGGTTCCGAGACAGGAGGCAAAAATCTGAACGCTCTGAAAGACATCAGCCGACCAGGAATCGCGGCAGACGAAGACGAAATTGGGAACATCCAGCTGACCACGTTGGCAAGGGAATCTCGTACTCGTGCCGGCAGCCATGTCCTGTCAGGGCGTTACGGAAGTTTTGATGACGGGTCGTGTTCACCGGTACCCAGCCATTTCCAGCCAGGATCTTGGGTCCATCCAGACACTGATTCGAGAGGGCTGCACCAGCCGTTTGCCTCTCCAGGTGCTGAACGCCAACACAAACAGGCGCCTTCTTGTTGGCAGCATCCAGACAATCAGCCCGTCCTTCGAGGAAACGAAGGGTGCGACTAGAACAAAGAGCGGGAAAGGAACCAACCCAGAGATGCTTCCCGACAAACTTCAGACGGCGGAGGTGAGGAATGGAGGAAAGTGAGGATGAAACTTTCCTCGCGGCCAAGGTCTCCCCCGACAAGAGCTACAATCTGTGACGACGATGCGGAGACGTACTCTAACCGAGGACCCCCGAGGCTGAGATAGAAGTGGCAACATCAAAGAGAGACACCACTTCCAGAAGAAGCAGCAATCCATGCTTGACTGGTTAACAGGCCAGCACAACCGGCCACCGACCTCGGTCGACACCAACGTGTTCAGTGGTGCGGGAGATGTAGGAGCCACGGTTAGCCATGATCAACCAAGTAAGATGGATCGGACTGACCCGACGTCAGCGTGACATGGCAGACTCGCCAATCAGCCCCCCCCCCCCCCCCCCCCACGAAATGCAGAACAAGATGTTCAACGGCTCTGACGCTGTGGCCCTAGCCCACTGCGCCAGGTGACGAATGGTCTTGCAAGCAACAGCCCGGTACAAAAAGATGGGGAGGGGGGGGGGGGGGGGGAGGGTGTTATCAATAAAACTATCAGAGCCTCGTTTTCTTGAATATCTTGATGGATTCGATGTGTTTTGTCTCTTGTAGACCTTTACATCTGTGATATATTATTTTGGTACATTTTCATATGAATACGTAGTGATACATACCTGAGAACCAACTAAATGCGCAAGGTAGACTTAGCACTGCAAAAGTCCACATAAGCTTTGACATGATGTGCAGAAAGCGTGCAAACGGAAGTCACATTTGGGGGCAAGGTTCGCACCAAACGTCGAGCAGCTTGGTTTGACCACGAATGTGGCCAGCAGCAGCGCATAACACGGTGGGCTCTGAGACAATATAGACGAGTCAAGTCAGCAACAGAGAAAGAAATAGTAACTTATCATCACGACGTCTTTACGAACATGTGATCAGAGATAAAAGAAAGTATGTCGAAGCTAGAAATAGACTTATGAAAATATTGAAGATTTCTATTCAATTTGGAACATAATCAAGAAGTATACCAGGCAGTCGGCTACCCAACCCGGCATTAGTATAGAAACATGGAAAATACATTTTGGAAACTAGTTCCAAGGTGATGGAAACTTTCGTATCACTACCTTCCACGATGAAGACGTCGTTAGCATGATGTGCTTGATGCTCAAATTGTCTCTGACGAGGTCAGACATGCTCTCAGAAAAATTCGACCATCCAAAGCCACAGGCCTTAATGATATACCCGGAGGCTGCTTCAAAGCAGCAGGAGAGAAAATAATCCATTTCCTTACAAAACTGTTCAATTCGCTATACAATGCCCATAATTTCCCTCAGTCCTGGGCGCGTTCAATCATAGTGCCAATACATAAGAAAGGAGACATCACGGACACCAATAACTACAGAGGTATATCTTTATTGAGTGATGTGTGTAAGATCTTTACAGAAATCGTGACCAGTCGATTACGAACATGGATGGTGATGGAGAGCAATAAATGTGTGGAGCAGGCCGGATTTCAAACGGAGCACTCGACGGTTGACCACATTTTCACACTGTATTGCATGATACTAAAGTATGTGTACGGGTATAGGCGGGGGAAAATGTACGTTGCCTTTATTGATTATAGCAAAGGTTTTGACTCTGTAGACTGTAGCTAACTTTAGAAGGTCTTAAAGACAGCATGCCTCTCAATGAAATTCACACTTATGTTAAAGGCTATGTACAGCGAAGTCCAATCATGCGTTCGCTGAAGATACGTGATGTACGACTTCTTCGACTGTCCAGTAAGACTGAAACAAGGGGCATTTGAGTCTCCTTCAATTTTTCTCTGTACATTGATACAGTTGCAGATTTTATGAGAAAAAACGGCAAACATGGTGTACAGTTTATGCCAGGTATGATAGAAATATTCATACTACTCTTTGCCGATGATCTTGTACTGCTGTCAACCTCAACAGCTGCCCTACAAAATCAAATCAACAACCTTGTTCACATATCGAAATCTCTAGGGCTAAAGGTCAATGAGAGAAAGACAAAAGTCATGGTATTCAGAAGAAAGATCACTTAGGTGCTAAAGAATATTGGTCTCTAAATGGGGAAAGACATGAGGTGGTTAACCAGTATAAATAACTTGGATGTGTATTTACAACTAAAATGTCCCTTGATGCGGCTCAAAGCGATGTCGCAGATGGAGGAAAAAGGAAGTGCGTACACGTGCTGAAGGCTCTATGGAATGTCCAGTCCACTAACACACGAGTTTTCACTAAGCTGTTCGACGCACAGGTGCAGTCGTCACTGCTATATGGAGCCGAAATATGGGGTTTATATAGACACGAACAAATAGAAAGAGTCCATACATTTGCCTGCAAAAGATCTCTTGGACTTGACTCCAGAACGCCCAACCATATATGATATACGGAGATCTCGGAAGAGTCCCACTCTTTGTCAATAGCAGCAACCATGTGCTAAAGTATTGGTTAAAGCTGTGCAGAATGAGTGATGACAGACTTCAGAAGCAAGCATATATGCAATGCTTTCGAAAACTTCTCTTCCAGAGATACGAAACTGGTCTGACCGTGTGAAAATTTGTCTCTTCAGCTATGGTTTTGGATATGTATGGCTGAGTGGAGGCGTCCCCCATGAGAAACACTTCTTGCGTACTTTCAAGCAGAGATTGGTTGACTGCTACTTAGGCCCGTCGCACACTAGGCGTCCAAGCAGCCAAGCAGCTGGCGTATTTTGAACGCGCAGTCCAGTGTGCGAGGGTAGCCGCCGGCTGATTCGGCTGCGCGCGCCCAGCCGCTTGCGTCCAAGCGTCAGGCGCTTGGAAGTAGGGTCGTCTCTATTTCCGAGCGCCTAGACGCTTGGACGTGGCCAATCAGATTGTTTGCAAGGGCAGGCAAGAAAACCTCTACAATCTCGGGATGAAAAGTTATTATGATCGTGACAAGACCCGGGAGAGTCTCCTGTGGATTGGGGTGGAGATGAAGAAAGGCTGGAGTGGTAAGTTTATTCAAATGATGCAGTGCTGATGTATCTTTTATCTCCGTAGTTTAGCTGTTAAAAACAGTGATGCCATTACAAGGGGTGATAAAGTTTTCTACGAAGTCGAAGGTCCTGCAGAAACTGAACTCGGAACTGAGATGATTAGAAGTAATCCACACACTGCATTGCAGCCTAGAATTTTCACGGCTCCCAACGTGTCGGAGTGTTAATTTCTAATCTACATTGCAGTGATATTGTGCACGTGTCACCTTTTTTGTTGTTATTACCTCAGAGAAGAGAATGAACAGCTCTTACATTACAAAAAGTTACATTTACTTGAATTACATATTTGCTGCTTGCTTGTTGCTCACTTGTAACCCCTTCCAAATATTTGATGAGTGCTGTCGTCTGCAATGAACAAATGACTTGGTAATAATCAGTACTATTCAATTTTTGTTTTGACCGTAGTTACTTGGTTGTTAAATATTTGCACTATCAATCATCATTGTGGCTATGGTCATGTGACGGAACGTATGTTGAAT
>JAWQFJ010027098.1:100000-105000 GCA_034096865.1 Theodoxus fluviatilis
GCGCGCGCGCGTGCGTGTGTGTGTGTGTTTGTGTGTGTGTGTGATTGTATGTCCCTACAGTTGAGTCATTTCAGCAGAGGGCGAAAGCATAGCAGTCAGGGGTTCCTGCAGTAAGGGAGACATCCTTGAGAGGTGAAATTATGCAATCCATCATTTTGATTAATTTTTTTATGTAAATCTATTCTGGTCTGTACAAATCATGCACCAAAATCATCCTCGATACATTAGTGCATGTGTATTTTTATAGAAATTAATTCGTTTGAACAACAACACACACTATGGGTCAATACATAGAGAGGTGGTAATGCTAAATTTGACTTTTAACCCAAAACTGCGATGTACAAGAGTACATACAACTCTAAATACCTTGGAGGATTTTGTGTCGGACATTTTCCAAAGTCTGGATCTAAGCGGACGCGGAGGTTTACTAGGGAAACATTCAGTCCGTGACGTCTTCCTGCAAATATCAAAATATATCTATCATATAGAACACGAAGCTTTATTGGAGCTGATTTGACAACACGTAACAAGTTTGGCCTTTCAGGGACGGAATCACTGAATAAAAGGAGGATTTCTACAGTATGTACCCTTTGAAAAAGCTGAGTTGGTTCGGGGTGGGTAGGGTTGGGTTGAGTTAGGTTGAGTTGAACTGAATTGAGTTGACTAGAGTTGATACGAGCTGAGCTAAGTTGAGCTGAATCGAGTTCAGCTGGGGTGATTTGAATTGAGTTGGTTTTGCTGAACTAATCAAAGCTGGGTTGGTTTGGGTTGGACTGGGTATAGTTCCTAAGTTAGATTGAGTTTTGTGTTGATCTGAGCCCAGTTACTTGATCTAAGCTGAGCTGGACTGAACTGAGCAAGTTGAGTTGTGTAGGATTATTGCTACAGCAGGGAGGGAGGGCTGAAAAGGGTCAGGGGTCCCACGCTGCATCCTCAGAGGGCGCCGTGTTATATCCAGGGTGGAGTTGACTTCGAGCTCATCTTACATACACTAATGTGGTATAGTTAATATGTTGCTCGTTCACTACAGAAACGAGGACTAACTGTTGATGTTTATGGACTTTCAGTCTGAAGACTACTGAGCCTTCATGATTATACTTGTGCAAGCATGCTTTTTCCCAAGTCAGTTCTCCCTTGGGTCATTTTCATCTCACCTCCTACCTGACTAATTTTTTTTATTTATAAGGTTGTTGAAAATTTTCTCGGAATAAGGAGGTTTTCAGCAGGCAAAAACAATGTTTAAAGTTGTCACCAATTGGCTGCTGAATAAAGAAGCAAACTTACTGAAACGACTGGGTAAGATCGAGCATACTTGTAAAAACTTGTCTTGAAATGATCACACCACATGTCAACTCACTGCCACAAAGGTTTCCACTGCAAATACTTGACCATTCAGCTCAGTCACGCTTGGAAGGAACCTACGTACTCGGGTGGACCTTATCAGCTACTACAGATCCACTCAAAAGCCAACTCATGCAACTGTTTGAGTCGTCAGAGTTTTATTTCCACTACCACCACCTGCGCCATTACTACCACTACCACCACCAATGCCGCCACCTCTACCACCACTACCACCCCCATCGCTTCCGTCACCATAACCACCACTACCATCACTAACCTACCACAACCATGCATCATTACTATATAAATCGCTAATACCTCTATCACCACCACTGCCATTACCGCCACCACTACCACTGCAACTACCACCAGCACCACTACTGCCATCATAACAATCACTACCAACATCTGCCACCATTAACGCCACCACTGAAACCATGACAACTACTACCACCATCTTCCATCATTAACACCACCACTACCACCCAGCACTAACGTCACTGCTGCCACTGTCACCACCATTACCACCGTAACAACTAACTGCCACAATCACCACCCCTACCACCATTACCACCACCACCACCACCACCACCCGTTATTAACACCACTACCATCCCTTCTTCCCACACTATACAGCTCCACCATCACCAGCACCACATACACAACCAAGGACTGCCACCACTACGACCACCACCACTACGACCACCACCACCACAACGAATACTCCTTGCTGTGGAAATGCCAGTGAAAACTTCAGTAGAGCGGTGAATCACGCAGGTTATCGTCGGGGAGCAAAATTACTTCCCTCTGCCTGACTTGCCTTTGATATCAATGCAAAGACGCGACCAAGGACAAGAAACACAAATATCCGGTTGTTCGGAAAGTTCTGGCGGTTTATATAACTTTTCATCAGACCGAGTTTTAAAAAAACAACACGTGTCTAATCAATGATATAATGACCATAACCAGTGATAACCTTGCGCCATCGAATGGGCAGTTCAGCGATGCCGTCCTTGTAGAACTGCGCTGGCGTCGACTGGAAGAAGTTGGTCAGCCACTGATTCAGGTTGTCCTCATCGTTGAAGCGCTGGTCGGCCAGGGCGTTGCTGAGTGAGAGGAGGAGATGGCCGTCGGACGGAGCAAGGTCTGGTGAATATGGTGGGGGAGACAGCATCTCCCAGCCGAGCTCCAGCAACTTCTGGCGCGTTACCCTTGCAGTATGTGGACGGGCGTTGTCGTGCAGGAATCTCACCGGGCCTCGGGCGCAATTGTTGGATTCTGGCGGCGTGTCTGTCCAGCATTGGCAGTAGACCTTGGCCGTGATGCTGGCATTGGCAGGCAGCAGCTCGTGCAACAGTACGCCACACAAATCCCACCACCAACACAACATCGCTTTCTTCGGGTGCAGTGCGGCTTTGGGCTGGGGTTCGGCTGTGCTGCCTTCATCGACCCACGACCTGCTACGTTTGATGTTAGTGTCGAGGATCCACTTATCTCCTGTAACAATCCAGCCATATGCATCTGTGCGGCGGTAGCTGAACAGAGAAGTTGCTGCTTCCGCTCGACGTTCGCGCTGCGCGTCGGTCAGGTCGTGGAGAATCCATTGAACCAGCTTGTGCAGTTGACGATGATTGACGAAATATCTTATGCAATATGCACTAGGACCCACCCTTTATATCTATACAGAAAAGAACTTTCTATAATGTTCCAGAACAGTATCACATAGAAAGTTCTAGAAACCGCCAGAACTTCCCAACAACCTGATACTCACTCTTTAATGACGAAAAAAAAAATCACATCGTTCGGACAGAACGCTGTGCACGTACACGACTTTTACATGTCGTGGCAAGACTGTGTGTAACGTGACTGCAGACTGGTGTACGTCAGTCTACCGAGCACGGGACAGTCACTCATTTTCGAAGCGAAACTCACTCGCCGTACAGTTCTAAACGCCACACCGTGTGAAGAATGCCAGAGAGACTACCACTGCATTGAATTCACAGCCTGTATTAAAAATAATAAACTCGTTCTTGGGTCTCACCTAGAATGGCATGAGACGGGTTCACCGGAGAGCTAGGTCAAGCTAAACAATCTATGTCCACCATCTTCCCTTTATAGGACATTCTCACTTCTGAAACGGAAATTCAGCCCGAGTTTTGTCCCTTTACTTCCACTAGTTCCGGTAGACTGGTAAAAATAGAAGCTCATGGGATGATCGCTAGATAGTGGCAAAAGGATGACAGTAAAGCATTCAAAAAGATTAATTAGATTAAAAACTAATCAAAAATAGTCATATTAGACTGTTTTAACGTATACTTTCTGCACAAAACCCACAGAAGATAAGTAAACAAACCTCACCGTACGTACTTAGCTGGCTAGCAGACGAACGCGATCGAACCATAGTCACTACGCCAGCAGACGATCGAGCTAGTGTGATATAATGTTTCATGTAAAGCTCGAATGAGTAGCAGCAGATAACTGTTTAGTTCTGGCTTGAATTGACAATTTCGTTTCCCTGGTCTGGCGAGGACCGAAAATTCACTATCATCGAGTCGATCAACTTGCGCGCACTCGACGTAATGTATAACTTCACGTAGTTCGGCTTGTAGAGATGATATTAACCGTAGATTTTAGTTGTGCGGGGTAGACCACCCGCCAAAAATTTTGAATAGTGCTTTTGATATCATATCAATGTTTAGTAATTATTGTCGGATCAGATAGCGAAACGATCACAAGCAACTTAAACGAGCTTGGGAGCAGCGCTTACGTTTGATTCGGCAGCTGCAGTCGAACTCGATCGGTCAATCGATGTCTGACATCACACTTTGAGATTTCAATAACTTCATGAAGTTGCAGTAGTTGCTTGTTTGCTGGAATGCCATGTAGCTTGACAACTTTTCCATCAATAATTTTGCCACGATGGTTATGTCAAATAACACAGTACTGTTTTCCACCCTCACATACTTTGAGCGATCTATAGTATTCAGTGCAGACGAAATGTTCGAGAATGCAACCGGCAGCTGCAGTCGAACTCATTCGGTCCATCGATGTCTGACATCACACTTTGAGATTTCAATAACTTCATGTAGGTGCAGTAGTTGCTTGTTTGCTGGAATACCATGTCGGATCAGATAGTGAAACGATCACTCGTGCATTGAGTTTTGATGCGAGACCACGACACTCCCCGCAGGTGTGTTTTGTTTGCGTTGTAAAGTTTGAGTACTAGCTGTAAGTGTAAAAATGGTCAGTTATTAATATAATCGGTGATTTTAGTTGTAATGAAACTTTTTGTGTGTTTTAATGCTATTTTCTTGTCATCATCGACCCGATCTTACAAGATAGGCCTATACATTACGCCGTGCAGGCAAGTTGATAACTCATCCACTCGATAGTGAATTTTCGGTCCTCGCCAGACCAGAAAAACGAAATTGTCAATTCAAGCCAGAACTAAACAGTTATCTGCTGCTACTCATTCGAGCTTTACACGACAGTACTGTTTTCCACCCCCACATACATGTACTTTGAGCGATCTAGCAAAGATCCAGTATTCATTGCAGACGCTTCGAGAATCGACCGGAACTAGGTGGTTCTACCTAACGCGTTGTTTTTCGACAGAGAGCGCCGAGGATAACTCCTGCAGGGTACGTTAATGAGAATGT
>JAWQFJ010027098.1:110000-145000 GCA_034096865.1 Theodoxus fluviatilis
GTCATCGTACCGTGCAGTGCACGAAACACGTGGACATTTGCCACCCGTTTTCACACACTGCGTCTTAACTCGCAAAAATTAGAATTGAGATGTTTATATTTTCAAAATCTGCCGAAATTTATCTTTCATTTGATATAAAAATCAAACTTCTACTCCAAAAACTGAACAAGTTATGCTCATTCACAGAGAAGTGGTGTGCTGACGGCTATTTTGAGAAATCAAGGGTCAAAGATTTAACAACTTTATCCACAATTTTTCCTTAGCAACGGGCCTTTTTAATGCATGCATCAGCTCAAAATTTGGCATGTGGGTAGAGAAAATATATATCTGAACATAGAATGATACATAAATGGAAAAGTATTTGATCTTGACAAGAAATGATTGCTATTTCAAATTAAAATGCAAAACTGAGAAATAGAATGTATAATACTAGTAGTCGACCCCTACTAGGGACATCCTAGAACCATGGAAAATTCGTGACATTTTGTGTGTGTGTGCCTGCGCCACTGAGCAGCCTTTGGGCTGGAAGTGCGCGCAATATAAGTACATTATACATACATTATACGTACAATACTTTAGAATGGGTAGGTGCAATAAAGTGCAATTTTTTGTATTTTTTTAAAGCTAAAAAGAAACTTTTCAACATTTAGTTATGAACATTAAGTGTGTGTAGGAATCAGTTTTTGCCAAAACGACAAAAGCACAATACCCACCCTCATCACCTTTGTCAGCCTCTACTACGTTTTTGCTGCGTGCGAGTGACTTAGTTCGTGAAAACGGGTCACATTTTATCGTTAACTTCGTTGACAACAACTATTCTATAATATCATGCACATCTCTCTCTCTCTCTCTGTTTTGAAGACGCGCTGTTTTTCTTGGCAATAGCAGGTGTGAGTGCCATTAACAACAGGCCTCCGGCCTACAGTCCCGAACGACCATGAAAACCAGCACACTCAAGGGTCATAGGGTCATGCCGGGTCAAAGTGCAGCGTCTCCTGTGGCTGCAGAGTTCCACGCGGATGTGACAATCTCTGTTGCAGCCTTCACAGATGAGCGCAGAAGATGTTCCATCTGTTTGGAGTCGGGTCTTGCGATATGCACGTATCTTTGATGCAAGCTTCCCCTGCCTCTCCTCGCGTCTGATCAGGGCGTCCCCCACAGTCTGCCTCCAGATGTCCCTTTCCTCTGCAACAGCCTCCCATGTGTTGTTGTTGGTGATGGCCACCTGCTGCAGATCTTGTTTGCATTCATTCTGAAACTCAGTTGCAGGTGGCACTGGGGCCTTTTGCCACTTATTGATATGTCTTTGGGAATTCTGCCATATCCTCCATATGAGGCAAACATATAGATTGATGATGTCTTTGGGAATTCTGCCATCCTCCATATCAGGCAAACATGCTCAAGCCACTGATGTCGTTGACTAGACTGAAGTCGCTGACTGGACTAGAGTAAACATTACCTCATTTGTTTATAGGCGACAAATTTGTATGCACAACAATTAAAGCATTCTGCATGATTTCTTTATTTTCCTGAAATTTCCCCCTTTTACCTACGCTTTTTGTTTCTACTTCGTTTCTTCACCACTCTCGACGACTGAAATAACTGACGTGCGCTCCCCCCCCCCCCCCCCCCCTCCCCCGGAGCAAAGATTATAGGTAACCTTTGCCCGGAGTAAAAGTTACTCTTGTGGTAATATACCAATCACACGTGAGTGCGCGCACACCACACACACACGAACTGCAACCCTTCTCCTATATCTCGAGCAAAATTTCATTCTTCTATTTTATTTATGCTATCTTGTGTTCTGCCCTGGAAGCAATGTTTTGCCATGCTAATTTATGCCGCACTGATTTGCTATGCAAGGCTGCGAGCTGGTATGCTATGCTACGCTTTGCTATGTTGTGCTTAATTGGTCTATGCTGTGGTACGCATGCTACAATTTGCTGTGCTATGCTATGCTGAGCTACTCCATGCTATGCTGTACTCTTCCTTACAATCGTGCGTGTGTGTGTATGTGTGTGTGTGTGCGTGCGTGTGTGTGCGTGTGTGTTCGTGTGTGTGCGTGTGTGTGTGTCGTGCAGGACTATCTGGTATAATACTCGAACTCCACCGATTGGAGCCTTCTGTCACTAGTGGCAGAGCTGTACCTGGTTCATCTCTTCGTAAAATGGAGTCGGGGTTTCTTAGGTCTGCACCTCTTGTCCTTGAATACACGTGACTTGAAAGGTGACCAAGGACTGGGCTCGAGTTGCTGCAGGTTAGATGAATTCGCCGGTAGGCGAAGTCTCTAGTGGACGAGAATGGGTTGGATGACCAGAGAAACAGACTAACTCGCAGTTTTTGGCCGTTTGGAGAGGCTTCTGTCAACCTGCGTCACTACAGCGGAAAGGAATGCAAATAGTCGTTGTGAACTGGACGAGTGTGGCTACTTGTTGTGACGAATGTTTTCCAGGTAAAAGTGGTTCCTCACCCACCCCAACCCCATCATTCATCCCCCCTCCCCACCCCCTAGCTTTGAGTCCTTAATGCATCGGTCGATTTGACACGCTGAGACAGATAACCGTAAGGTTTGTACCTACACAGACATGGCATATCAGGCCATTTGTGGGTCCCCGTGATACAGGAGAGATCGAGGAAAACGGAGGGAAGCACTGATGGGAATGAGGCGGCATGGCGTAAGAGAAAAGTTGCGGGGTTAGGGAGGGAGTGTGAGGAGCTGCGGCGGGGCGGGGGTGGGGGGGGGGGGGGGGGGGGATAAAGGGGTGAGTGGGAACAGGAGAAGATGAAACGTCACTGACACTGAAGTAAAGGGGGTTCGGGAAGTAAAAAAAGTATATATTTACAACTCCTGAAGGATGTCATGGCTGAGATCTTTTAGTCTCTGTTGAAAATTCTGTAGTTGGGCTTAGATTGATCGTTTTGCTCCTGCTATTGCTGCTGCTGTTCGTTTACTTGCTTTTCCTGAGAGTGTCCTTTTCCTGTTTGCTACGAACAATTAATGTAATACCAGACTGAACGTTTCTTGCATTTGTACTTCCAATTTAAAAGTGCGAGTGCAGACGAACTTCTCTTCGTACTAATTGTACCTCTAATTACATGTACGTAATGCCTACATTCGATGTCTTTTACCTGAACGCAATGCTTCGATCGACACATTGGAAAACACCGAATTACGTAGCACTAAAGGTCCTGTATACCGGATCTTTGATAGCGCTGCAAGCTGCTTCTCGGTTTCACGTTTTAGCGACATTGGGGAGGTGATGTTTTCGAAAGCAAGCACAAAATGACTTTTCCCACTTCCACTTCAGGCATTTTTTATTTCGTGTTAGTATACTTTCCAAGCAGCAAGCACCAAAGCCAATAAAAGGCCATCACATCGTGTTTTAAGTGTAAGTAATGATGAAATCCACACGACCCGGAACTGAGACTACGTACCTTCCCAAAACGTGGCTGCTGCACTGTGCACAGATACGTTAGGTGCACAAGACGAGTGCTTTTCGTATTTACAGCCGCAAAATATCGCGAACATTCAATCGCGAGACTTCCTTGCGCTACAAGTTAATGAAAATCGTGTAGTCTCATCGCGGACAGAAGGCTTTTAAAAAGGCGTTGGGGAAGCTTGTGTCGGTCACGTTCACTTTCCCAAGCTTGGGTCAGGGGAAATTACTCTAGATGATAGAATTGTTCATTGCCAAAAGGAACTACATGATTACAAAAATGCATGATAACCATATAAGAAAACACTAAATATTTTTTCTTGCGTCAAATATGGCAGATCGTTTATTTTGCACGTTTTGAGTTGGAAGAGAGAACTTTGTTTTCTGTGTTGGGTTAGAGAGTTCTCGAAATGGCGGTAAAATCCTGCTTGTGAGACTGAGAGCCGATACACGTGAGCGTCCAGTAGCATTCCGAATCAAATGGCTTCTGTAAGTGACTTGAGCTGTCTGCTTGAGTTTGCGTCTGCATAAAAAAATTCTAGGAGAGGACGGAACAACAGTTAAGATGGTTCAGGTTATAGTGTTCATTACTAGAAGCGAGAAACAGCCATCACTGTGTATGATCACAGTGACAGATCACCATCACATGATATGAGATGAGTTATGTCGAAGACACAAGTAATTAACCGATTAAGCTAGAGGGTTATTGAGTATTGTTGCATACTAAAAGTTTGGAAAGGAGTAGCTTCTAGCTCGGTTAAGTTATTCTGGCGATATCACTTCTATCCTACTTAGTCTTTATCATTACATCGTTGAAGGGAAGTACCAAATTTGCTTTCCTCTGAGGAAAAGTGTATAGATCTATCGATTAACTCGATGTAGGGGAAAGCGGGGCATTGTTACTTAAATACACCATAAGTGACAATTCTATGGAGGATTAGTGACCACTTGGAGTTGGAGTAGCTTAGAAAAAAGACTACACGCACAGCAGTATTAAATCGGATAAAAATCCAAATTACTTCAACCGACTTCATGTCAGTAACTGTGTAAACAATGCCAAGTACATGTATTCATGACCAAGTGGTAGCAGTTCCTCAACTGAAGGTGACTAAAATGAGAGGCACTGAGCATGGCAAATTAAAATGCAGACCATGACTTGCTGGGAGAAAATCAGTTAACATTTAAAAAATGACTTCAAATATTAACACTAAGAAAAGGCATTTTTTATCATTGGTTCCTTTGTCAAAATGATTTTAAAATTGAAGACCATGAAAGATGCTGGTTGGCAACACAGTCACATAGTCAAAAAGATTTTGCTTGCACCAGTTGTACAGCGGAAAAGTTTGCTAAGACCATCCAATGGAGGCTATCCCTCAACTGCAACCTAGCCTTGTATCATGGAGGCTTCACTTTAGCTCATTTGATGGAAGCTAGTCAGTATCATTCTGACTGACCAACACAGATAATACAACATACTGTTATCTATGTATGCATCTTATCTCAGAGGGTTATCTGAAGTGGTCACTAATGCCCTGTTTTTCCCTAATCCTGTAAACAATGAATTATAATATTTATCATTGAACAAACAGTAAATTGGGCATAATTTGCAAGCTAAGATTATTGTAAATCACAAGCAGTATTTGCCCTCCCAAACTGTGATTATAAATTGCAGGTTGAAAGAAAATGCAATGGAAGCTGCATTCCACTGTCATTTGGACTGGAGACAATTTATTGGATTTGTCATCTAGCCTCACAGTGATTGTAAAATAGTTTGAGAATGTTTAGGAGTATTGCTTACAAAACCTACACTACTTTCATGCATTGAACAGCAACCTGTGCTGTGTTAGGTTGCCTGACAGTTGGTCTGAACCTCATGTTTTCACTTGCATCTTTTATGGCTGTTTTGGAACTGAGTATAGTACACACAGTACACTTCTGTTGGAATAAATGCATGGAAATACTTGTTGGGATCCATAATTACAAGAGAGAGAGAGAGGACTTCTGTGATGGATTATAAAGAGTATTTAAAAGAAACTAATTTCATCCATAATCCCTCGTGAGATCTGGATGGGTGATTTTGCTTTTAATGAATATTAGTTGCTTGAGGTTCTAATGCTATAAGAATTTTATTTCCAACTACATCTCTCACATGACCATATACCCACACCTGAGTTAGATGATGCGTCACCCAAGCACTGTTCCCCCGTGGGTTTGAAGTCAGAATAGACTCGCCGCATCTCCCTATGTGATTCATAACAGGCGAATAAATAGGGAAATCTATTCTAATGATTTTCATGCTTAACGGCCCTACATAGCCTACAAATGTTGATGGGCTGTAAAAAAATCCATCCATCCAACCATCCCAAGCACCGACTCTGGTTGCAGCAGTCAGAGGGAGGGAGGCTGAAGGACAGCCAGAAGATGTTCCTGCAGCACTTTATGTCCAAGGGCATTCTCAACTCCAAGGAAGTCAGGCTGCTTTTCAAGAATTGCCTGGATGACTTCGGAGGTGAGTGGAGTTTTGCTACTGGAGCAGGCCCTGAAAGCCCAGCAGGAAGTGGTTCTAGCCACTGAGGGGGGGCATCATGCAGTTCCGTCATTATGTTACACTTGTAATATCTTCTATGACTTCCACCATCTTTCCCTGTTCTCTGGAGTGTATTTTGTTCAGAGTAGTTTTGAAATTTGCCTCAACCCAAAATATACTAGCCTTTGGGCAGTCATGAAACCATTACTTTCTTTTCCAGACTTTAGCACACATTTATGGAAATCATCTCACTCAGTTTGACGAAAAAGAAAAATCCTTATGATATTTGTGCTCAGGCTTGAATTTATTTATGGCTATCACAGATGAAGTGATT
This sequence comes from Theodoxus fluviatilis, assembly GCA_034096865.1. Lineage (NCBI taxonomy): Eukaryota > Metazoa > Mollusca > Gastropoda > Cycloneritida > Neritidae > Theodoxus > Theodoxus fluviatilis. The sequence continues at coordinate 116,299 of JAWQFJ010027098.1, forward strand.
TACATTGGGTCTCTGCTACAGCCATTCATGTGATAGAACTGGTTGATATTAGTTATTACTGGTTGGTGTTCAGTTCTGCATAAAACATTGCTGAAGAGATGAATGGCCTCCCTCTCCACCCTGGAATGAATATTGGTGTAAAGTATTGTCTTATCACATTTTCAGACATTAAAAAAAATAACAGTTTGAGCCAGTCAAATGATCTTTTGCTTGAAGAGCCAGTCAAATGATCTTTTGCTTGAAGACAGTTCACTGCAGTCAGCCAATGCAATACATGCTTTGACTCTTGGTGACGCAGAGCCATACAGCGAAGATGGTGCAGAGAGTGCACGACAGCTGGCAGAGTTTGTTCGAGCCATCAACAAAGCCATCAGCCCTTTCCACATGGAGATCCGCAAAGGCATCAGTGAGGATGAGGGCTCCAACCACTATGTGCTGGTATATCTGAAGTCTTCTCTGATTCTTGCAGAGTTGCTGTCTCAGTGCTTTCACTCTGTCTCTGTCTCTGTCTGTCTCTCACTCTCTCTGTCTCTCACTCTCTCTGTCTGTGTGTCTTGTCTGTCTGTGTGTCTGTCTGTGTGTCTGTCTGTCTGTCCGTCTGTCACTCTGTGTCTCTCTGTCTGTGTGTCTGCCTGTCTGTCTGTGTGTCTGTCTGTGTGTATCTGTCTGTGTCTGTCTGTCTGTCTGTCTGTCTGCCTGTCTGTCTGTCTGTCTGTCTGTCAGTCTGTCTCTGTGTGTCTCTGTGTCTGTCTGTCTGTCTCTCTCTCTCTATCTCTCTATCTCTCTCTCTCTCTCTCTCTCTCTCTCTCTCTCTCTCTCTCTCTCTCTCGTGTTGCCTGTGTATCTATTTCCCTGGCCGTCTGTCTGAGCATAATCTGGTAGTGCTGTTGTATCATTATTGTTCAGTCTGCTTTGTTTGCACTTGTTGTTTTTTTTTAACATTCTGTGTTGGATCCTGCTATCTATTTCCTTTGCATTATTTCATGTCACAGTGTACATCTCATCAGAGTTGAATGTTGTACATAACATTTCTCCTCAAAGAACCATGGTATTCTCTACATATGACTACAAGTAATTCACAAGTTCCTTTGAGTTTGTTTCATACTGTCTATATCTGTGAGACTGTTTCATACTGTCTATATGAGTATATCTGTGAGACTGTTTCATACTGTCTATAAGAGTATATCTGTGAGATTGTTTCATACTGTCTATATGATATATCTGTGAGATTGTTTCATACTGTCTATATCTGTGAGATGTGAGGTTGTTTCATACTGTCTATATCTGGTGTTATTCATTCTGCAAGGATAGGAGTTTCCTGTTGGGAAGATGGCAGTTTTAGGATTGTTTGAGATAAATGAGAATGACAACAGAAGATATGAAGTAATACCTTCACATCAGAGTTGTATTAATTAGCCAGCACTTATTCCCCTGGATTGATCCCCGGGTACTTGAACTGAGAAACCCTGACCACTGGGCCATGGTGATTGCCAAGCTGTCACTGCATGTGCTGTCTGATCTTCAGGTGCAGACAAGCGAGAGTGCCATCACTCGAATGGCATCCGACTACAAACCCAACGAACTGGAACTGCTCAAGAAAATTGTAAGTTTTGCAACTGAGTATCTTTCTGTGTTTGTTTCCCTTCTTTGTACTCCGACTCATGATGAATGTCAGTGCTTGTCCCCTAGGCCAGCGTCCACAGTCCTTCCAAGGGTCATAGAAACAGGGCTGGGTTTTAGCCCTGTCACTTATGCAACAGCCAGAAGATTGTGAGGAAGTGTTCATATGAAATGTCAATGCATTTCTAGTTCTTTTGGTGTCATGTTGCTCTTTAGCTCATGTGTAATGTATGTATTTGTACATGTTTAATTACCTATCAACAAATGCAGCATAGGAGGGGGTACATGTATGTTTCAAAGAAATCATGCATACAGTAATGCAAGTTTAGTCATCAACTTTTATTTAGATACTATCCCTGCTTCATTTGTTGCATAAACTGTATGCAAATTGCAGGTCTAGATATTATTACCATGAATATCAGTAGTTTAGTTGTGATATGATTTTTATGGAGAATGTGTAATGCACTTAACATCATGATTATTTCTGTATACCCAGTAAGACACAGAACAAAAATCCTTGACTACATAGATATGTTTTATTTTAGACCATGTCATTTTCTCTTATGTAAATGATTAGCATGTCATTCTTAAAAGAAAAGTACTATAGCAACAGAATAGTGGGGTTTGTTTAGCAGTGTGTGTGTGTCATTGACTAATTCACCCTGGAACTTCTGGTGGAAATGTAACACTAACAGGGCCCAAATTTTGGCCAAATTTCAGTCAGCAGTTGCTCTGAACTGTGGTGAACTGTTCCTGTAGTGAACTGTTCCTGTCGTGAACTGTTGAAGTTTCCAGCTGGAGCAGTGTAACATTGATCTGAGGTATAGTTGGGGGCCAGATAAACAGCTGATCGGAAATTGTGGCTAACATTTTTGCCCTGCAACTCTTCTAGGGCTAAAAAAACTTGATCGAAGTACTTCATGGTACATACAGATAGAGCAACTGGTGGAGAATGAGAGTGGAGAGCTTGAAAAGCCTGAGCTAATGCACTTCCTGACACTGACAGATAGAGCAGCTGGTGGAGAATGAGAGTGGAGAGCTTGAAAAGCCTGAGCTAATGCACTTCATGGTACTGACAGATAGAGCAACTGGTGGAGAATGAGAGTGGAGAGCTTGAAAAGCCGGAGCTAATGCACTTCCTGACACTGACAGATAGAGCAACTGGTGGAGAATGAGAGTGGAGAGCTTGAAAAGCCGGAGCTAATGCACTTCATGGTACTGACAGATAGAGCAACTGGTGGAGAATGAGAGTGGAGAGCTTGAAAAGCCTGAGCTAATGCACTTCCTGACACTGACAGATAGAGCAGCTGGTGGAGAATGAGAGTGGAGAGCTTGAAAAGCCTGAGCTAATGCACTTCCTGACACTGACAGATAGAGCAGCTGGTGGAGAATGAGAGTGGAGAGCTTGAAAAGCCTGAGCTAATGCACTTCCTGACACTGACAGATAGAGCAACTGGTGGAGAATGAGAGTGGAGAGCTTGAAAAGCCGGAGCTAATGCACTTCATGGTACTGACAGATGGAGCAGCTGGTGGAGAATGAGAGTGGAGAGCTTGAAAAGCCGGAGCTAATGCACTTCCTGACACTGACAGATAGAGCAGCTGGTGGAGAATGAGAGTGGAGAGTTAGAAAAACTGGAGCTAATGCACTTCATGGTACTGACAGATGGAGCAGCTGGTGGAGAATGAGAGTGGAGAGCTTGAAAAGCCGGAGCTAATGCACTTCCTGACACTGACAGATAGAGCAGCTGGTGGAGAATGAGAGTGGAGAGTTAGAAAAACTGGAGCTAATGCACTTCATGGTACTGACAGATAGAGCAGCTGGTGGAGAATGAGAGTGGAGAGCTTGAAAAGCCTGAGCTAATGCACTTCCTGACACTGACAGATAGAGCAGCTGGTGGAGAATGAGAGTGGAGAGTTAGAAAAACTGGAGCTAATGCACTTCATGGTACTGACAGATGGAGCAGCTGGTGGAGAATGATAGTGGAGAGCTTGAAAAGCCGGAGCTAATGCACTTCCTGACACTGACAGATAGAGCAGCTGGTGGAGAATGAGAGTGGAGAGCTGAGCTCCACAGAGGCCCTCAACCTGACTGAGCGCTTGGAGAAGAGGATGAGTAAGTCCGACGCCGAGAGCATGCTGGAGCGACTGGAACGGGACAAGTACATCAGAATGGTGAGTGCTTTCTCCAGCTGCCTGTGCATCAATAAAAGTCCTTTCAGGTGTACCCTCCCAAGTGAATTAAGCATTATATTTCTTTCTGGCACTGAAGGGAATGAGAGCTATGTGCCAGTGACAGAGCTTCATGGCTTGCAGTCATGAGGACAGCAGTGGTGATCTTGGGGGCAACTGAGGAAGCAGGCCTCTGGGTGTCTGAGAAAGAAGAACAGCTGCACACCAAGATCCAACAGCATGAGGCACCAAAACAAAGTTGTTTCCGGTCACCTGCATGGCCCAGTATTTTGCCATTGACCCTGCACCTTTTTTTATGCTGGACAACCACACACACAAACATACGCAAGCAATACACACCTGTTATGTGTAGAATTGATAATAACTGCAGTAGAATTTTACATGTATGAAACATCTTATTCCTAGTGTACAAAATATTGGTTCTTTTGTATATGAAATGTCATTGTAAAAATGTCTATGAAATGGCAACCTTTCTTTGAACGTAAAAAAAAGGTTCCTACCTTAACTACCTATCCTATTTTGGGGGAGGCTATGTTGCCTAAAACAAACTTATTTAAACCTCATGTCAGTGTTCCTTGTCTACATCTGTTTGGCTGCATGCCTGGGACTGCTGACCCATGGCCATGGGCAGTTGTGTTGAGATTGCACTGCCATCATTGGCTGTCACGGTCAGCCCCACCACCCCCATACTTCAGCGACCCCTGGATGGTATGTGAGTTGTTTTGGTTGTGCTTATCAGACCCGTGGCCAAGTGAGTTTGGACACTCGAGGAATCTTGGAGTTGGAGCAGTACATCAAGGATGTCTACCCTGATGTGGTGAAGATTTGTAACATCTGCAACAAGCTCTGCCTCAAGGTAGGCATGCTGTCACACACATGTATATACACACACTCAGAGACACACACACACACACACACACACACACATAAACACATACACGCACTCGGATGCACACACAGACATACACACACACACTCACACAGACATACACATACACTCAGACACAGACACACACACATACACACACAAACACACACATACACACACACTCGGACCCAGACACACAGACACACACACACAGACACACATACACAGACATACACACAGACACATACACACACATATACACTCACACACTTACCACATATACTGTATTTGTGCAACTGACAGTGATGCTCTGAAGACTTCTAGGTGACAGTGGAGCTCCCCTGTTGGGGCACCAGAGTTGCTAAGGCTGTATTGTACCATTTCCCCGACAGCTCCACACCACCTAGCTACATTTGCCATAAATCCCCTCACCATCTAGGGCAGGAACACGTTGACCCGCCATTTCTTTCCTACGCGAACTCATGGATCTAAACTGTACAACCGTGTGTGGAATGTCTGGCCTGACTTCCGTAGGGTTGTCTCTGGACCACTGGATTTAGAACTAGACAGCACTCTGAGAGCGCCAACCTCTGCCAGACAAGCTGAACATCACAAGTGGTGACTGTAGCAGACAACATTCAAACCAGCTTCTCACCCTCGCCATCTTGTGTGAGAGCTACAGCACTGCGGTGGGCTAGGCCTAGGGGGATGACATTTCTGTACATTGTTGTAATTCCAAAATCGATAACAAATAACTTCCAACATTTAATGGATTGTTCCTTGGGTGAATCCCCCTGTGGGTTTGGGGTAAGAAATGACTCGCTGCGCCTCCCTATGCAATTCGTAAGAGGCGAATAACTTGGGACACCCTGACTTGATTTGCGTGTACTCTAAACTGTTCTAATGATTTCCATGCTTAATGGCCTTACATAACCTACAAAGGCTGATAGGCTGTAAAACACTATCCATCCATCCATGGGTGAAACCCTTACCTTGCATCAGATTTGATCAGAATCTGTTCTAAACTTTTTGAGTGACTTTTCAGAGTAATAAACTAATGAAAAACCTAACTACATGTACAAACAGACCAAAAAGCTGGCCTCCTTGGCGGAGGTTACAACGCATCAGAGGGGTAAACAGGTGAAGGGATGAGCTGATGTTCAATTCAGTTCAGTTCAGTTCAGTTCAGTTCAGTTCAGTTCAGTTGCTTTATTTGAAGAAGGCACACTTGAAACAATAAATGTCCATCCTGTAGAGGACAGTGTGGGAATGGTAGCAAGGGGCAGGGAAATTTGGTATGGGACACAGTACAATAGAGTGTGTGTTGCCATTGCAGGGCCAGTGCTGTGACAACTGTGGGGTCAAACTACACAACTACTGTGCAGCTCGATACTTCAGCAACAGGACCAACCCCATCTGTCCTGTGTCGGACTGCGCTGTGCCCTGGCCACACTCCGTCTTGCCACTCAGAGAACGAAGCTCGGACGGTGAGTATCCTTGTGTCTTTCAGTGATGTGTATGGCTTTTACCTGCTTTGCCCTCCCTACAGCCTCTCCACCCATACTGTGCCATTCCTATGCTGCTCTTTGCTGCCTGGCAAAGGTGAGGAGGACTAGCTTTCCAATTATCCTACTTATCCAGTGTTTCCAAATGTGTGGACCATTTGAGAACAATGGGCAGCTCAGGCTCAAGGTAGTCTGCTGGCTGTAGAACAGGTGTGAAGAGGGAAACATGAAAGGAAGCAGCTGGGGCCCAGCTGACAGCTGGATCAGAATGGGAATGTGTTGTTTTTTTTGGGGGGTGCCAGGCCCATAAAGGCAAGGCACAATTTATTCATTACATGGCAGCATGAGGTGGAGGTGGAATGGGACATCATGTATGAAGTCAGTCCTGGTCCTGCATTGCCTCAGGACAGATGCATGTTTGATAACACAGGGGCTATAGAACACTGACTTGGTAACTACGCTGCATCACCAAAGTACTGGTAGTCGTAGAGTTCTTCCCCTTTGGATGACTGGGTAAACTTCTTGTTGATTGAATTAATCAGCTGAGAGGTTGTGGGATTTCACAGGAAGGAAAGAAGAAACAAGGGAGAGAGAGAGAGAGAGAGGGAGAATGAATACAGAGACATTTGGCTTGAATTGTTTGCATTTGCTTTGAAAAGAACGAGCTCAGAGATGGAAACTGTTAACACTGCCTCACCATCTGCTGATCTGCATTTCATTGGCATTCCACCCAATCTGCCTTTCAGGAATGCATGAATCATGGTAGTGTGAGAGTCGAGCAAAGACTCTTGTGGGACATAAGGACAGGTAACTGCACATTTGACCTGTCACTAGTTGGATTTCCAATAAAGAAATCTACTTGATGTCCAAACTAACAACTGGTGAATTGCAGGCTGTTGATGCCACCCTCTAGTATTGACCTCTTGGAGAAAATGACGCCAGAATTTTTGGAAGTTCTCCAGAAGATTTTCACATTGGTCCAGTCCAATTTAGCAATGCTTTGGGAGGAGACGGGAGCAGTGGGAGGAGAAGAGAGAACGCAGACGACAGAGGATAGCGTCGGCATCCACAGAGCCGCGCCAAGACTTCACTTGCGACAAGTGCAACAGAGCATGCGGCTCAAGGATCGGGCTCTACAGCCACAGAGTACGCTGCCTCTCAACCCCGGACTGACCAAACCTGGCGCACACCCCATAGTCTCACGAGACTGACGGATGCCAACAAGGGAGTATTTTTCAGTCTAACTATTGTAACTGCCCACTTTTTGATGAGGAGACGGGCTTTCGTTGGATATGAGTATAGAAGTGTTCATTTCATTGGAGAGGGGGAAAAGGGTAACTGATCAAGGGAAACAAAAGTTGTGGTTAGGGTAACTCGACTGACCCTGTTGTTTTCTGCCAAACGTAAACTTGTTTTTTGAATGTGAAAAAGAAATTGACAGTCAACAATGATCTGCATGCCAATTTATCTTCCCTGCCCTATGACCTCATGGGAAATCCACTATTTAAGTTTTTTTTAATAAAGTGTTTTCAAGGAAAGAGATGTGTTGATTTATGTTGAATCAGGCCTCTTCTAAAAACTTTTTTTAAAATTCTGGTTGACATACCTACCGTTCTTAAAAAAATATAACCCTGTGACCATAACCACCTTTCTTTTTTGGGTGGGGGGTGGGGTGTTTGACCGAACAGGCATTTTGAAGCTTTTCTCCTTCATGTCCAGACTGGGTTGGAAGTTTGTAACTAGTGTGCCTAGCGGCGACATTGGGAAATGTCCTTGCAGCAACTTGGATGATTTGTGGAGCATTTGGAATGATAATCTCAGTACTGACACTGTACATGTATCCCCTTGACCTGTTTAGGGCCATAGGCATAGGCATAGCTCTAAGGTCTTCCAGGGGGAGATGAGACTCACTTTGTAAAGACACGTGGCACTGGCCGAAAGAGTTGTGTTTGTCCATGCACAGTAAACAAAGGAAGTTGTTCTGAACCCTTGAGAGGATTGGACCGAGTGTCCACCTGACAATCACATCACTTTGATTAACGAAAGGTAAAAATTGCACATTTCTATATTTGACTTTTCACTCATTCATGGAAGTTTCAACTGCACACTTTGATCACCTGGTCATTGGACTACTAGATAGTTTCATTCCTGTACCATCTCAACTACTTGAAATTAATGCACCCATTTTGTTGTTGTTGCTTTTTCCCCTACAATTTTTCACATGTTTTTGTAAACTGGTACAGTGGCGGATTGAGCAAGCATAACAAAAAGCATGCTCCTCAATATGTAAGCCTCTGAGAAGAGAGGGAATAATTAGCTGGAAATATGATTAGGTGCTGTTGCCACAGTTTTAGTCCCAGGTATGGAAACTGCTTCTTTTTATTCTCAGGAAATTTGTCTCATGTTCTGGCAAACTGTGTCGACCTTTGTGTTGGTCTGTTCGCTCTATATGTGGATTATGTAGTGTCCCAATCTAAGAGTTGCTTTGTTTGAATTATCTTGTGGAGCTGAAGGAAGATGTCTGCATTTATTTTCCCTTTAGAGTGTTGTCCACATTCAACAGACATGTATTCAGGTGATGCTCTGTTTTTATTCCTGAGCATCTTAGAGTATCAAGCTCTGGTAAGTACATGTAACTAAGTTTGGAATTCATGTATTAGGAAACAGTTTGGTCAATTCATTGGATTTTTTTTCCATTTAGGTGCATGTTTGGAGCCACTTGATGATGCTCCTTTCTGATAGTTTGTTTGATTGAATTTTTTTTCCATTTCAGACCAGGCTTCTCCTGCCAAATCAAGAGACACTCAGAGGAGGAAACGCACTTTTCGAGAAACGAACTGAATGTAATTCCCTCCTTCTGGAGCAATGACCAGGTGGACTAGTGAGAGTGAGTGAGTGAATGAGTGAGTGAACAAAATTTAGCAAGTGAAGTGAAAATGAGTGAATGAATGAATAAATAAATGAGAGCATGTGAGGAAGAGAGTAAATGAATGAAAGAAAATGTGGGGATGAATGAGTGCATTTTTCTGGAGTGACAGGTCAAGCAAGCCAGTCGTGAGGATGAAAACGCTGGAGATGTTGAAATTGAAGTTTGGTAGTTTATCTCTTTTGCCGTAGTTTTTGTGAATGGCCACTTTTCCTTTGTGATGTTACCCTTACAGTCAAGATTCCGGTGTCTTGCAAGACTGACTTCACCAGTTATTCATTTCATAGTAAATTCAGCAAAAGTTGTAGATTGTTATTGACAAGTTACAATCTATTAACATCTTTATTGAAAATAACCAACTCATTCAGTCTGGATTAGCTCATGCAGAATCAAACAACCTGTTTATTGAGTTAGTTTTGTTAGGGATCATACAGTTTTATCATTGATAGCTATGAGGAGTTTTTGTGCAGACTGAAATTTATGCAATAGTGATCTAATGATGACCTTAGAGTTCTGTGACTTGAATATTAATGAAGGGTATGAAGAACACCTTTTCGTTTTTGGTGCCAGGCATATTTATGTTGTTGTATGTTCATTTATGAAATAATAAAATGAAATGAAATGAATACAGACTCATCTTTGTTGTGTTTGTAACTCCAGTTCAGAAAGTAGTGTTCCCATTCCTTCTTGTGGAGAAAGGGATGTGTGTGTATGTATGTGTGTGTGTTTGTGTGTGTGTTTGTGCCTGTGTGTGTATGTGTGTGTGTGTGAGCATGTGTGTGTGCCTGTGCATGTGTGTGTGTGTGATACTACAGTTGTTTGTTCACTAGGTGAGTGGGATATGAACAGAACTGTCCCAGTTAGATACACCTTCTTGCTTCAGGAAAGCTTTCCAAAGCTTCACCCACTTTCTCCATTGTCTGACTTCACCCAGAAACCCTAAAAGGTGAATGTGATGTGGAGATGCAGCAAGGAGTGGTCCCTGAAAACTCAGCAGCTTGGGTTTCTTGCCACTGAGGGAGCAACATGTGGCTAAGGCCATTATGTAGAACTGGCGTATGGAGATATATTTGTTGCTGTGTACTACTAAAGTGCGTTTACTGCATGAAGAGAGAAGTCCACTCAAGAAGCCTTGACATTCAGCGGCCGGCAGTGGGAGTGCAGAATGCTAAACCTGGTATGGCCCCCTGTGGGTTGCGGGAGTAACAATAGACCTACCACGTCTCCCCACACGATTCATAAGAGGCAAATAAGTAGGGACATCGTGACTTGACTTGCGCTTACTCTGTACAGGTTCATTGATTCCCTGATTAATGGCCTTACATAGCCTACAAAGGCTGACCGGCTGTAAAACTCCAACCATCCAACCTGGTACTGTGTTGACACATCACATCTGCTGTTGTGGTGTCGCTGGTGAGCTGATGGCTGCACTTGATCAGATCACTCCTTAATCAACTGATGACAGACACTGGAGTAGCTGGTGAGATATTAGGACTATGGTGTGTATGGGTTTGTTCCTGTTTTAAATTTCATGCCGTGGACTTCATACCCAATGATCGAGAGTTTATTTTGACGTGGCTGATGTGATTTAACGGAGGGCTGTTTCATAAGTGTACATCATGCCTGATAAGTGTGACATACTAAAACCTCTTGATGCCCCCCAACATCTGGTGTAGCTACTGAGATGTAAAGGCTGCGTTTTGCCTGTGTGCTTCTTACTGGAAATGAGAGAATTTGGCAGCCCCTTGTGGGTTGGGGGTCAGAATAGACCCACCACATCTCCCTAGGTGATTCGTGAGAGGCAAAAAATTAGGGACATCGTGACTTGCTTTGCGCTTGATCTAAAATACTCTATAGCCTTACATAGCCTACAAAGGTTGATAGGCCGTAAAACTTCAACCTTCATCTTCATCATGGTCAATTTGGCACGGCTGGTACGAGTCTGAGGTAAGGGCTGTGCATTCTGATGCCTGATGATCGAAGCTCTGTCGCTCTGGCATTGTTGGTTTGTAGTACAGGCAGTGTTTCATCGGTGTTCTGCATTTTTAACAGTTGTCATTTTGTCATAGTTGGTGTGTAGCAACCATTTCATCAGAGTCGTCCTTGTCTGATAGCTTTGATGTCATATTGGCATCCGGGAGTGACCTCTCCAGGGCGCAAGCCAGGACAAATTGATTTAAAGGCCCTGGGCTGCCTAGTTGTAAAGATCCTTCTCTCGGCCTCGCAAGATGCAGAGGAGTGTGAAGCGACGCTTGGCATCGGCAAGGCAGCAACGACAACACACGTGTTGACCAGGGGCGCGTTGCTAAGCCGTGACGAAAGCCAAGATCCTGCGAAGAATAGGCCAGTGTCAACATATGAAAGCAGATGGAAAGGCAACGTGAATGCTGCTTGGCTGTGTGGATGCTACTGGAGCAGGCCCCGAAAACACAAAGACCGCAGCCTTCCAGGTGATGAGGGAGGTATGTGATTCTCAACACGTGTTGACATCGGCCTACGCCTCGCAGGTCCTCGCGTCTATGCAACTCCACACTATCCCCTACACGGTGAGGCAGGGACCATTCACTTGCGCCTGGAGCGCTGCCTGAGCGCTCGATCCACACAAGCGGCTCTGATGCATCCTGAGATATTGACGACAGGGACGGCATCTCTCACATCGACATGTTGGCGCCTTGTCCGTGCTCCTCAGTCGGCAACGCATGCAGGGACTCGGACACTCAACCTAGGAGGACAGACCCATCACCATAACGTGCTTCAAGGTTTGTTGGTCACGGGCAGCAGGGGATATCCAGCCCCCAGGTTTCCACTTCAAGTGCGAGGACGGTGGCAGCCTGCGCTCAATCCAAAATAGAGGATGCGGTGATTCCTCCCATGGGTTTCTACCAGTAGTCCCCGGCTTTGACCAACCTGAGTGTGTAAGTCTAAGTACAGTCCTGTTGAATTGGCAACCATCTTGGCTGCCTCTGCCGAGTAGTGCAGTTCCTTGTGGCTCTATCAGCTATATGTATCAGCCAAGCTCCAGGGCCAGACTGGATGCTGACAGAATGTGGCACTTAAACACGCTTATTCTCTTCGTCGTACTATGATATGAGAAAAAAAAACCACTGATATTACACACACACACACACACAAACGGACACGGTCTTGCACATGCACTCGCAAACACGCACAAACACACATAGCCTCCATCTTACTCTATCGTGGAGGGTAACGCTGCACTCTTCTCTTGCAATATCCTGTTGTACGGGGGTTCTCCTAGCTTGCGCTGGGAAGTCGAAGTTACAAACGCTGGTGGTCGTTTTCGATAAACTTTATTCACTCACTGATCACTACACAGCAGTGAAAATTAGCAAGCAGTAATCGTCGTATCAACGCGCAGTGCCGCAGAGGACTCGCTCCTTACAAAGTTAAGCTCTCACCTTAACTCTGTCGCATCTGCTGCTCGTGTCTCACTCGTGTCTCGCTTTGTCGCGCCTTTTAAGTTATATACCTAACCCCAGGTTCCAGATCTTTCATGAATGAAGCTGCTCGAATAGTCTCTCGTTCGAGCTGGAAAACAACTGATGTCACGTGACATAACAAGACAATTTTAGCCCGACTCGATGGCGTGCCAGGGCAATGACCTCACCGATATAAACAAACCAACCGTGCCGCGACCCTCCTGCACGATCTAGAACCTTCACAACATAGCTCCTCCCCTAAAGACCGAAACGACCTCGTCGGTCTCACTACATGTACAACTCCACAATTGAATTTACAAAACTTCATGAACTAACACCTCAAAAATATGCAGCTAACAACATTAACATCAACAACAACAACAAAATACCGGGAAAAGTCAATTCGCAGCGGTAGCATCTGCCCAGTCCATGAGGTCAATGTCTGCAAGAACACTGTCCACACTGTCACTGAAAGGCACAGAACTCCTCACAGGAAGCGAGATGGGCGCATGACACGCCGCCCTCACCGCGTGTATGTCTGCACGTCCTCAGGGGTCGCTCCATCCTTACTCTTGTCTTCCGAGGAAGGCCCTGATACAGCGTCTCTCTCTGTGGGCTCCTCGTCATCGGTTGAATCAGGTGGCGCCGTGGTGACTGCCACCAGTCCGGCGGTAGATCTTCCGGATACTTCCAAAGACGGGCCCGGTTCATGTGACGTCCTGCCTGTGGCCGAGCCAGCTTGGTGGTGCATCCATTCTCAGCCAGTGGGTTGGAGAACCACGGTGCAGTGCCCTCAGGAGGAGTCTAATGATAAGCCTTGCGGTCGTAACCAGACTTCATTCCGTCCACGCTCCGCTGCAGGTGTGTCCTTGCGGACTTTCACACTGCCTGCAGCATACCCTGGAGCGGCTCCACACACTGGGGCACGTCACGGGGGGTATCCACCAATGGCCTGGTAACCACTACAGAACTGTCAGTCTTGCTAGGGCCACTACAATGACTTGTCTGTGAGGCACAGATGGCACACCGTCGACACAAGTTGCAAACGGACTTGTCATGACCGATCCAAAAGTACCGCTCACAGACGCATCGGTACGTCTTTTGCCTTCCGAGGTGGCCAGCTGCTGGGTATTCATGTAGCTGTCTGGCGCTTCCATGTTTCATCTCGTCCCTCCACGCCACCAGCTCTCTCGTCAACTCCGTCCTCTCCAGAACCGTTGGACTGGAGGAGACGGGTGAGCTGGAGGAAGCCATCAACACCTGGAGGTGGAAAAGCCAAACAGAGGAAGAACCAAATGAAGAAGACAGATGGAAGCAAAAAGCTTGGGATACCATCTCTTCCAAGCGAACCCTGGAGGACCTCCTTGCTCGGTCGAACCAGGTCTCAGCCGCGCGCATCCGAGCGGCAGCCCGAGCGGAAAGTGGTAGCTGGATCCACGCCATCCCAATCCCGTCCCTGGGGCTCCATCTGGACCGTGAGACCATAAGAATAGCCGTCGCTCAGAGGGCAGGGGCACCAGTCTGCGAACCCCACCAATGCAGATGCGGAAAAGCTATGGACGCCCTTGGACATCACGCCCTCTCCTGTCGGCTAAGCGCCGGCCGTTTCCCACGCCACTCTGCTTTGAACGACGTGGTGAGACGTGCCCTCCAGAGCGCTGGAATACCATCTGTCCTGGAACCAACCAGGCTCGACAGAGGCGACGGCAAGCGTCCTGATGGGATGACCATCTTCCCCTTCTCAAACGGCCGAAGCTTGGTCTGGGATGTGACGTGCGTGGATTCTTTCGCCCCCAGTAACATCATTTCCAGCGCCCTGCAACCGTCATCTGCAGCAGAGGCAGCGGAAGGGGCGAAGAGGACAAAATACCACATCCTGACCGAACGACACCGCTTTGAGCCCCTCGCCTTCGAGACCACCGGAGTCTTCGGACCTTCAACACTCAAGACCATCGAGGAAATTGGACGAAGACTGAAGGGGGAGACGGGCGAGCCACGGGAGACCATGTGGCTCAAACAACGAATCGGGATGGCTATCCTCCGAGGCAATGCCTTCTGTGTCCTTGCCTCATCCAGATCACGAGATGACTGCGGAGAGAGACTGCGGGTTCCACAGGCCTAGGGCCAGTGACCACCGCACTTTTCACAGTGTAACTGCTCCACACTGTTCGTGTTTATTTATTCGGTCATCTGCAACACGACGGCTGCCCTGTGATCCCAGAACTCTTTGACAGAACCCTTTCTAGCGTTCCTTTCGCCATTCGACTGCTGCTCAAATTTTCGATTGTACGCGTTTCGACTGCCGCTCAAACTTTGATTGTACGCGTTTTGGTGTTAGAACTCTTTCTAGCGTCCCTTTCGCATTTCGACTGCTGCTCAAACCTTTTATTGTACGCGTTTCGGTGCTATTTTGAATAAAGTGTAGCTGTCTCAGCGCTTCCTCCTGCATGGCTCTCGGCAGAACAGGGAGAAGGTGGCAGATTTCTCCCTTCTTGTGCATCCACTTTCTGTGCAGCGCTCCATCCGTCAGCTGCAGGGCATCCCACTGGGTCCAGTATGCCTTGGTGACAGGGCTGGCAACGGCGACCTTCCTCCAGGGTGGGCGAACAGGCCTGTCCTCCATCCAGCGGATGATGGGCTGCAGGTCAGGGTCCTGTCCCTGTGCGGCTGCCAGAGGCGTCTCTTGAGCGGTGATCCGCCTCAAGACTCCCGAGGGCCGCAGTGAAGCGTTCCCTTCACTCACACAAGACCCTTCAACTGCACGTGGTGCCCATCAATCAGCAGGAGGGACCGTCTCCAGTCTACCATGCAGCAATGCTTCTGCAGAAAGTCTGTCCCCAGGATGACGTCATCTTCTAAACCGGCGATCACGAAGGGGTGAGAAATAACTAGCTCACCGGCCTTCACCTTCACTGTCACGACACCGTGCACAGGGATCGGTCTGTGCATGACGTCAGTGAGCACCATCGCGGATTCCTCTCTTCTCTTGGAGGGGCACAGAGCAGTCTTTATCACAGAAACGGTCGCTCCTGAGTCGATCAGCGCCTGGTAACGTTTGCCGTCGATGTGAACCTCGATTAACGGTCCTGCTCGGTCGACGCGCACGCTATTGAGCCGGTGCAGGGTGGAGTTTTCCTGGGTGGTGGTGGCCTTCTCCTTCCTCTGTGGACAGCGGCGAGCGATGTGGCCTGTCTTATTGCAGTTGTAACACTTGATATGTCCACGCTGTCCCTACCGACGAGAGGAAAGGTTTCTGATCTTTACCAAATACTCCTCCATCAGCTGTATTAACTTGGCAAGCAGAGCAAAGCTGTCACTGTCTGATTTCTCCTGGCTGCCAATGGCTCTGATCCTGTGAGGGTGGGAGGTTCGCTGGGTCGCTTCTTCACGTTGAGCAATGGCCTCGACATGGATAGCAGTGTTGACTGCCTCCGCCAAGGTGGTGGGAGCCAGCACCTGCACCTGATGCTTCGCTTCATCGTCGATGAGGGCATCTAGGAACTTCTCCCGAGCCAAATCATCGATTGCCTCCCTGTTAAAGGCAGGGTGAGCTCGCCTCACCAGCCTCTCGATGTCAGCCGCCAACTCGATGAGCGATTCTCCCTTTTTTGCGCTTTCTCGTGCAGAGTAGCCCACTGCCTTAGCCTGGTCTGCATTCCGGGAATCTTGAAACCTGTCACGGAGGGTCCAAACGAGGGCAGTGTAGTCGTTCCTGTCTTTGGGCGGAATTGTTTCCAGGACTGTCAGCGCTTGTCCCGTCAGGCTGGAGATGAGGAAACTCGGTTTCTCCCGTTCTCCCCAACCGTTAATCTGCGCGGTCACCTCAAACTGGATGTGGTAGGCATCCCACGGTGCCTTCCCTTCGTATGTTTGTGGCCGCTGCACTGGACAACCGGCTGGGGGGTATACCTCTTCCTGGTTTGAAACAAACGGTGACGCCTTGGCTCGGAGTTGCTTGGGGGCCAGGTGGATGGTTATCTTGGGTGTAAAGTGAAGATCGATCACGATGCCCAGTGATCAGGGGGTAAAGTGTAAAGCGGTTTGAGCACCGATCAATGGTGGAAAGTCGCTATATAAAATCACACTTTTTTTTAAAAGTCTGGCTGGATAGGGGAGGCTTGCTTTTGTTTCTTCTTTCTCTTCCAGCTATTTCTCCAGACTGCAGATGACGGTGTCAAGCCGGGTTACTTCCCCTTCGAGGGAGTCAAGGCTTGCTGCTTCTTGCTGGAGGTTAGCATCAATGCGATCTACCTCCTCTCCTAAGCGAAAGCTTACTGCCTCGATTTCCCTCTGCAGTCACTCTGTCCCGGCTTTGATGGTCTGCAACAACTCTTCCTGACATTCGCGGTATGCAGACTCTTGCTGGCGACGTTCGACTACTTCTAGCTCCTTCTGTTTTCGGTAAGCAGCCTCTTGCAGGCTGTGCTCGGCTTCTTCTAGCTCTTTCTGTTCTTGGTATGCAGCCTCTAGCTGGCGAATTTCTTTCTCCTCCGCCTCCTTCCGTTTGTGGTGTCATTTTTTCTCCTTTTGTTGGTTGAGCAGAAATCTCATCATCATTGCGATGTCTTCCGTTTGTTGCTCTGTCGCCTCCGCACGTGCGGCTGATCGAGTCACGCGTTTCTCGCCATCCATACTTCGATTGTTTGCCGTCTCGGAAACCAATGTTGCACTTTTCTCTTGCAATATCCTGTTGCATGGGGGTTCTCCTAGCTTGCGCTGGGAAGTCGAAGTTACAAACGCTGGTGGTCGTATTTGATAAACTTTATTCACGCACTGATCACTACACAGCGGTGAAAATCAGCAAGCAGTAATCGTCGTAACAACTTCACTCTACGCGCTGTGCCGCAGAGGACTCACTCTTTACAAAGTTAAGCTCTCATCTTAACTCTGTCGCATCTGCTGCTTGTGTCTAGATCTAGAACCTTCACAACAGTAGCATATAACTGTCTTTCAACGCAGCGAAGCTTGGGGCGCATTTATGTGAAGCAGATGACAAAACCAAATTCGGTGGTGCAAGACTTTGCCGCCATCCATCAAACGAGATCGCAGGCCGCGGGTGTTGGAGTTGACAGCTGCAAAAACAAAAAGCAAGGAAAAAACATCTCGATCGTGACGCCGAGTCAGTGCTCCACGCCCATCAGTGTCATGGCGCTGAAGACTGATGATGAGTTTTTTCACTTCTTGTCATCGGCGTCGTCGTTAAAAAAAAGTATTAATAATGACTGCACCTTTTCCAGTAAATAGGACGATGGCCTAGCATTTCCTTGCAACTTGCAGGTGCGGTGTTTTTTGTTTTTCTGAACCTGGAGTTACGTCCTGGGGTAAAGAAGATAATATGGTGAAAACGCATTGCCTCTTCTCGCCCAGGCGCAAAATCGGAACCTGTGAGGACAGGACAGTGATGACGTAAGCAGTGAGGTGAAATCTGGGCGCGTCGCTTAGCCTGCCTAGTTGGCAAACAATAGGCTGGTGTCAACATGTGTCAAACGTTTGACTGCCTTCACACCTGCTTTCTTCATGTTGACACGTATCGAAACACCGTGTCTTACAGGGCTCCAAGCGTAAGCATCACGCCCCTGGATGCGGCGTTGCAGAAAAATCGGGGCGGAATTATTTTTCCATGACGAGTTGGTGCTGGTGTCTCAGTGTCTGTGCGTTCTGCTTGTGTGTCCGCCCGTCCGTTCGTGTGTGTGTGTGTGTGTGTGTGTGTGTGTGTGTGTGTGTATTTCTGTTTATATGTGTGTGTATTTCTATTTATGTGTGCGAGTGTATTTCTGTTTATGTGTGTGTGTGTGTGTATATTTCTGTTTATGTGTGTGTGCGTGTGCTCGCGCGCGCGCGCGTGTGTGTGTGTGCGCGCGTGTGTGTGTATTTCTGTGTGTGTGTGTGTGTGTGTGTGTGTGTGTGTGTGAGTGAGTGAGAGAAAGAGAGAGGGCGGGTGGGTGTCCTCCTGTTGTCCGTCTTTTGTCGAAAGTGATAATCATTCATTCAGTTGTCCAGTGATCCCGGGATTAAGTATGAAGCAATTTGAGAAAAAGTGTGAATAAAAATGGCAGCATGACATCACTGCAGTAACCTTTCAGTTCGGTACATCGCGCTGCTACATACAACGCAAACAACCTTTGCCAGTTAAAAGCATCGATATTTATAGAACATCTAATGATAGATCTGCTGTAATGGTCAAAGTAAGCTGACCAATGAAAGAGTAACAAATTGCCGGAGCTCGACGCCCCTCTCACCAGAGGGAGCCCCAGGCTGCTGGGCTTCCAAGGGGGTCTGCTCCAGTATTCAGCCAGGGGCGGCCCCAGGCCAAATGCTACACGGGGGGCATCGGGACAGGGTCAGATCACTCGGATGCGACCGTGTTTTACATTGCGATCTGCTACAAGGTTCCTGGAGCAACCAGGAAGAAAATATGTAGAGCAAGACGTTATTCGAGTGACTTTACTCCATATGCAGCCTGGGTATTGCGACTTGTCTTCTTCATAAAGTCCTCTCTGTGCAGGGGTTTTCCTAGCTTGCGCCAGGAAGTCCTCTGTGCAGGGGTTTTCCTAGCTTGCGCCAGGAAGTCGAAGTTGTTTTCGAAAAGCTTTATTCACGCACTGGCCGATGCACAGCGACAAAATCAGTCACCAGCATCACCATAAACGTATTCCTCTCTCAGGGCTCGATCCTGTGAGGACACAATCGCTGTTATCCGCTCTCTTACACGTGTCCTCTGTTGCGCTGTCATTTGTCTCTCTATCTGTCGCGCTTCCAACTTGTCACTCTCGAGACTATATCTCGGATGACTCGATCACTCCTTACAGAGGAGGACTTACATTGTGTCCTCCACGCCAGCACTCGCGCCTCATTAACATTTTACAGGCTTCTAGAACCTTCCCGCATCAACCAGTGTTCACTCACCCTACGTCATGAAACTAGGCAACGAGCTTTTGGAGAGGACTGACATAAAAGCTGGAAGATACCACAATAATTTATAATAATACAGACTATTTCTAACGCACATACCTTCCCTAATAGGCAAGCTCATGGCGTGTACAATGATGAAGTCTACACTCATACAAAGCATTCTAACACTCGCACACTGTACAATTGAAATAAAAAGAAGAAAAAATAAATACAATACAATTAATTAAGTAGCAGGCAAAACACGAAACATAAAAGAGGCGCCTTCACTGCTCGTCAGGAACGACTGACCGGAACAGGTGTGTCTTGAGGGAGGTTTTGAACTGGGACATGGAATTAGAGTGACGGACAGGGAAAGGTAGGCTATTCCATGTTACAGGGCCGATGTAGGAAAAAGCTCGCTGTCCTTGGGTTTTCTTTTTGCGACGGGGGACATTTAACGTTTTGGTGTCTGCAGCTGAACGGTTATTTCTAGCGGGGGTGTAGACAGTGAGAATTTCTTTGAGTGCGTGTGGTGCAGTTTGATTGAAGAAGTTGAAACACATAATGGCTAGCTTATACTCTATCCTCTGAGCGACGGGGAGCCAATGCAGTGCACGAAGGAGTTTGGATGTGGGAGTTCTCTTGGGACATCTAAAGATTAATCTAGCAGCAGTGTTTTGGACTTTTTGCAGTTTGTTTAGCAGAGTGCCAGGAATGCCGGCAAGAAGAGAATTTCCATAATCAAGACGGGACAGAACAAGGGAAGTGACAAGGGTTTGAGTGGCCTGTTGTGAAAGATAGTGACGAATAGTGCCAATTTTCCTTAACTCGTAGTAAGCTAACTGGCAAGCTTTGTTCACATGAACTCTCATAGAAAGATCATCATCGAACATGACACCTAAGTTCCTAATTTAGCACATTCCAGCACCTTCTCAACATAGGACACAATCTAAAGAGGCTTGTTAGAGCAGGAAAGAATTATTTGTAATTAGTTCCTTCTTTTCTCTGGAGAGGGCTTCAAATTACAAGGTGGGCTTGTCATGCTTCCATTCGCGCGTGAAGCGGCAACATTTTTCACTCCTGAGAATGGACTTGACTCACAAGTTTACTCTATGCACTGACATAGTCACCATGCAATGCCACGATATCGAGATGCATCATCATTCTATGCCCTTCTAAAGGAAAGAACAAGCAGACAAGCAAACACACTAATATGTAACAAACAAACAGAAAACGGAGAACACTGAAAAAACAAGTTTCTAACGAGTGCCGTCGTCTACTGGCCAATTAAGGATGTTCTGTCTCTTCAAGCAAGGAGAGAGGATTGCTACCTACGACGATTGCAACAATGAAACGTCACAGAAATACGTAACAGACCTTGACTTTTGGTGTAGCGAAGATCTTTCTGTCACTTACCCCCGTCCCCTTTGGGTTGGGGGTAAGAATAGACCCACCGCGTCTACCTGCGCGATTCGTAACAGGCGAATAACTAAGGACATTTTGACTTTATTTGCGCTTACTCTAAACTGTTCCTGTGCTTTTCTTACTGATTGGCCTTACATTGCATACCAAGACTGATAGGCCGTAAAACCCCATCCTCCATCCATCCATCGTTACCACCACCATTACCATTACCACCAACACCATCATGTAGGTATGTGTAGTTAAATGTGAGTGTGTGTGTGTGTGTGTGTGTGTGTGTGTGTGTGTGTGTGTGTGAGAGAGAGAGAGAGAGAGAGAGAGAGAGAGAGAGAGAGAGAGAGAGAAGCGCGTGTGCACGTGTATGTACATGTGCGTACGTGTGTGTACATGTACGCACGCGATCATGTGTGTATGTAAGTGGTGTATGGTCCTGGGGGGAGGGGGGGGGGGGGGGGGGGGGAGAGAGAAAGAAGAAAGGATAGACCTTATTCACGCGGCGGCCATGTTAGTTTTAAAACGAGGCAGTTAACGCGAACATGTCGACATGGCTGACACGTTGAAGACAACAGAGGGGTTAGCGCAGCTTCAACGACAAAATCCTTTCTGCAGTGGAGGTGACCGGCATTGTTAGATCAAAAACTATTCAAAAATAGTCACAATAGACTATCGTAACGTATAATTTCTTCACAATACCCGCAGAAGATAAGTAAACAAACCACACCGTACGTCCCTAGCAGACGAACACGATCGAACGCCAGCAGACAATCGAGCTAGTGTGATATAATGTTTCATGTAAAGCTCGAATGAGTGGCAGCAGTACTAGGCTATCTGGTTTACTTAGATGTGATTTTTTTTGCGTGCTAACTGATATTAGGTTTAGAGCTTGAATTTTCAATGATATTACGCATCACAACATGTGTTTGCAGAAGATTCTCCTTGGCAGTCTCAGTTGTGCATTCTCCATTGTTATTTATTATGGTTGAGTTACGAAGGAAGGCAGAAAAATAGCAAGAAGACAAAGTGACAAAGGCTATGAGAGGTGGATTGAAGTGTTTATCGACTACGATGCCATCAAAGGTTGGTACACAGTGACAAAAGTTATTTCGCTTAGAACTCTAGTGTTCGAACCAATGAAAACCACGGAAAGAGACGGCCGTTTCGTTCCTTGCCTTTCATTGGCCAGCTTAATTGTCATGAGGTCAGCGTGTGATCACGGGCGAAGCTGATCAGCTTTGGTCTATACATTTAAATTTTGTTTTGTGATGCGTAACTTTGTCACTTTGTCAACTAACTCTGATTTAGATGTTGGTTTCTTGGCATAGCCAGCTTACCATGTCGGAGCAGATGAAACAAATGAGAGCAAAGCGAAATGATCACTCGTGCACTTAAGTGTTGATGCCTGTCCGGGGCACTCCCCGCAGTGTGTTTTGTTTGCTTTGTACGGTTTGAGCACATAGTTGTAAGTGTAAAAATAGTCAGTTATTAATGTAATCGGTGATTTTGGTTGTCATGAAACTTTGTTTTGTGCTTTAATGCCATTTTCTTGTCATCATCTTATTTGTTACATTACGCCAAATGCGGCAATTAAGTTGATCGTGCACTCATCGACTGGATGATCGTGAATTTTCTGTCCTCGCCTGACCAGGGAAACAAAATTGTCAATTCAAGCCAGAACTAAACAGTTATCTGCTGCCACGCATTCGAGCTTTACAGGAAAAATTATATCACACTAGCTCGATCGTCTGCTGGGGTAGTGGCTATGGTTCGATCGTGTTCGTCTGCTAGGTATGTACGGTGTGGTTTGTTTACTTATCTTCTGCGGGTTTTGTGCAGAAAGTAAACGTTACGATAGTCTATTGTGACTATTTTTGAATAGTTTTTGATCTAACAATGCCGGTCACCTCCACTGCAGAAAGGATTTTGTCGTTGAAGCTGCGCTAACCCCTCTGTTGTCTTCAACGTGTCAGCCATGTCGACATGTTCGCGTTAACTGCCTCGTTTTAAAACCAAAATGGCGGGTCGCGTGAATAAGGTCCATTATGGGTGGCAAAAATGAGTGGATTGGGTGTGTTGAGAAACACATGAGCGGGAACACCTTGGAATGCAAACTTGTCCACAAATTTCACTCTTCGTGTCAAAACGGTTAGGAGCTGTCGCTATGGTGAAGGCAGGCAATACCAAGGTAACAGTCGGGATGATGGAGGGTACGTGATCGAACATTAAAATCGAGCGCTTCCTGACGCATCATCCATCATAGCCTGCCAGCGCGGCTCGCCTAAAAGTCACTCCTTCACCCCCACCCTTCTCACCACACCCCCCCACAGGGCCGGATCTAGGGGGGGTGCTGGGGGTGCTCGAGCACCCCCCCCCCCCAAAAAAAAAAAAAAAAAAAAAAAAAAACCTCCGTGGCAGCCGGGAGTTGGGGGAAGGAGGGAGGGGGGGGGGGGGGGGGTTGCTCAAATATGTTGATCTACTTCCCACCTCATCGGATATCGGCACACTTTGCTTGGTAGCAGAGACAGTATAGTTAGTAAAAAGCTTGGGAAGGAGGGGGGGGGGGGGCTAAAAGATGCTGGGCCCAGATGCTGTACTACTCTCCACTTGGTATAAGCACACTCTACTTGGCAGCCAAGGTAGCTGGGGAGGGAGGGGGGGGGGGGGGTGCTGCTATAATTAAGATGCCTTCCTTTTGCTACTCGCACAGACAAATCAAACCCGGGCAGAGACAGGAAGAATCTGTGACCAAACAAAAACTCTTGGAAATGACCGCACTGCCAGATTGCACAGATTTGCACCATTTTTCTCAAAATTTTCCGGGGGGGCATGCCCCCGGACCCCCCTAGAGGGGCGTGCCTGCTTCGCAGGCACGCACTCGTGGCTTCGCCACTTCGATGAGAAGACCCTAAAACAATTTTAAGCACCCCCCCTCAAAAAACTTTGATCCGGCCCTGCCCCACCCCACCCCGCACCCCCCTCTCTCTCCTCTCCCTCCGGCCCCTGGCTCACTTCCTGTGCTCTTCCTTCCTTACTAGTGATAAATAGTGAGGCAGTAGTCTTTTCCGCTCCTCTCTAGTAAGCAAGTCTTCACACTCCAGCATGTCCTAAGAACTAGGAGTATTTCACTTTTTAAATAATGACCACGAACTACTTTTCCCTCCTGCTCCTGGTAGTTGTGCTCCTGCCAGGTGTGCTTCAAACGTTACAGGTAAGTGTGCTGTGGTTTGTTGATCTGGTGTCCCTCCCATCCTGACAGTTAGTCCTCTCTCTTTCTCTCTATAGCTCTGTCTCTCTCTCTCCTTGTCTCTCTCTCTGTCTCTCTCTGTCTCTCTCTGTCTCTCTCTCTGTCTCTCTCTCTGTCTCTCTCTCTGTCTCTCTCTCTCTGTCTCTCTCTCTGTCTCTCTCTCTGTCTCTCTCTCTGTCTCTGTCTCTCTCTCTGTCTCTCTCTCTCTCTCTGTCTCTCTCTGTCTCTGTCTCTCTCTGTCTCTCTCTCTCTGTCTCTCTCTCTGTCTCTGTCTCTCTCTCTCTGTCTCTCTCTCTGTCTCTCTCTCTGTCTCTCTCTCTCTCTGTCTCTCTCTCTCTGTGTCCCTCTCTCCTTGTCTCTGTCTCTCTCTCTTTCTCTCTCTCTCTCTCTCTCTCTCTCTGTCCCTCTCTCCTTGTCTCTGTCTCTCTATGTGTCTCTCCCCCTTGGTTCGAGACTACCACTGAAGAAAGACGCGTCTGTAGCATCGTCAAATCAGAATACCGCGTGACTGGAGAAATACCGCACAGTGGATGATGATGTTTGGCGACAACTTTCCTGACGTGCTCCAGAACGCGGTGAGACATTGCGAACACACATCGTTTGCAGAATCGGACAATTGATTCGAATTGTCCTGGTGACATTGTCATCACTATGAAATGGACGAGTCCAATCCCGCCATTGGTTTCTGGACCTCAACAAGTTATTGCCAAAACTCACAAATCTCCCTCAAAGCGCTCTCGAGACCGCGTACGTTCTAGAAAATGGAGATCTCAACACTGGCGTGTACACCAAGCGAGTGACACCGAAAAAGAGCCCAGGAATCCTTCATATGATGGAATTCAACGGCCACCCCCATCTCGAGCAGTGACATCGTCCCAGCAACGAGGCCCCACGGTGCGTGCATCTCGTGAGGCGCGTTGTGCTACCGTGTCACCTGGACGCATGCACGGTCAAGTTGCGACCAAGTCATGCTGCGATCCTCCTTCTGTGTTCCATGTGTGTGGTATGAGGCGCAAAGAAGACAACAGACCACCGATCAGTGATGAAAATCAGTCATGCCAGGATGGCGCCTGCGAGAGCACAAGAGCAGCGGTACCTGACCCAAATGCAGTGGTCGGCACAGAAGTAGGTTGTCAGTGCGCTTTTGAAGGATTCATGTGCAATTATAGTGCAGACCCAGCAGAAGTCACGAAAGAGCTTCAGTGCATGTCAGAAGAAAAGTGGTCTGGTGTGTGGTGTGACAGCTGTGCAGAGCCTATTCGCTCATCGCCAAGAGTTGCCTGTCTTGTGTGCCCTAACACTGTGTACTGTAGAGACTGTTACCCATCCGTCTTCCACCCTGATCATGACTTTCGAGAGAAAACGTAACTCCCTCTTCTGAATCTGGGCACAGGAACTTCCTGATGTGACGTGACAGATATCGGCCGGGGACGCGTTGTCGTCACTTCCGGAGTTATTTGTAGAAGCCACGTGCTTTCAGCCATTTTGGTAGGAGGCGAGCACTGTCTGCTAAGCTGTGCTACGGGAAACGTGCAGCCATGCCTACTTCTTGCCGCGTGAAAAATTGTTTAAACAACAACAACAAAAATTAAGAGGAGTCAAACGTTCCTACTACTTTATACTATCAGAGAAAACCAATCTAGGTCCGATTGTGCAAAGAGTGACCGAAGCTAGACGAAGAGGATGGAAAAAGAAGATTTACAGAATAGATCTGACCTTTCGAGATAAACACCCGGCGAGAATCAGCAGACATCTCCCACGAATCCTGCTACGAAGAATCGATAGACTTCCAAAGACCTATAATTCTTTAACTCTTCCAACGCGTACGCCGATGTTCCGAGTACAACAATTAAATATGTCCATGGCACTCGTTGGCGGAGTGTTCCTCCAGATCAAGTTGGTCCTTCGTCAGCTGCTGCTGGTATGGATGGATGGCTGGATGGATGGATGAGTGGATGGATGGAGTTTTACGGCTTGTCAGCCTTTGTAGGCTACGTAAGGCCACCGAGCACAAAAACCACTAGAATAGTTCCGAGTCAGCGCAAATCAAGTCACGATGTACCTAGTTATTCGTCTCTTACGAATCGCGATGGATGGATGGATGGATTGAGTTTTACGGCATATCAGCCTTTGTAGGCTATGTATTGTAAGGCCATCAAGCACGACAATCGCTAGAATCGAGCAAACGGAAATCAAGTCACGATGTGCCTAGTTATTCGCCTCTTTCGAATCGCGAAGGGAGACGCAGTGGGTCAATTCTTACACACACACACACACACACACACACACACACACACACACACACACACACACACACACACACACACACACACACATCCTAACCGACAGGGAGCGTTAGCTGGTAGGGATCGAGCCCGCCGATCAGCTCAATTTTGTTGAGGTAAAATCGACAGGCATCGGGCTTGCGAAAGTCAACGTAACGCGTTTTCTTCCTCACGGACATTACCTTAGAAAGAAAAATGTATCAACTAACTCTAATTATTTTAGATGTTGGTTTCTTGGCACAGCCAGCTTACCATGTCGGAGCAGATACACAAATAAGAGAAAAGCGAAACGATCACTCGTGCACTGAGTTTTGATGCGTGACCGGGACACACCCCGCAGTATGTTTTGTTTGCTTTGTATGTTAGGTTTTAGCACTAGCTGAAGGTGTAAAAATGGTCAGTTATTAATATAATTGGTGAATTTAGTTTCATGAAACTTTGCTTTGTGCTTTAATGCCATTTTCTTGTCATAATCTTACACGTTAGGGCCTACATTACGCCGAATGCGGGCAAGTTGATCATGCACTCATCGACTCTATGATCGTGAATTTTCTGTCCTCGCCTGACCAGGGAAACGAAATAGTCAATTCAAGCGAGAACAAGACAGTTATCTGCTGCCACTCATTCGAGCATTACATTATATCACGCTAGCTCGATCGTCTGCTGGCGCAGTGGCTACGGTTCGATCGTGTTCGTCTGCTAGGTATGTACGGTGTGGTTTGTTTACTTCTTCTCTTCTGTGGGTTTTGTGAATTTGCTGTCCTTGCCTGACCAGGGAAACGAAATAGTCAATTCAAGCCAGAACTAAACAGTTATCTGCTACCACTCATTTGAGCTTTACATGAAACATTATATCACACTATCTCGATCGTCTGCTGGCGTAGTGGCTACGGTTCGATCGTGTTCGTCTGCTAGGTATGTACGATGTGGTTTGTTTACTTCTCTTCTGTGGGTTTTGTGCAGAAAGTATACGTGACAATAGTCTATTATGACTATTTTCGATTAGTCTTTTATCTAATTAAACTTTTTGCATGCTTTAATGCCATCCTTTTGCCACGATCTAGCGATAATCACTCCTCAACACAGACCCGAAACATACCCCAACATATAGCACCGGAAGTTTTGTAACCTACCATCATGTCGCAGCTGCTAATTACCATATGACCCCTAGTGAACTCTTCCCCGGCCATTATGACACAGCTCAGACTGTTGATTGAAGGCTGATGTGCAGTGTGTAAAGACCTGCTAGTTTGACTTTTCTCCTTATCCTAGTGCTGCAGGATCTACCAGTAGGATGTGCAGACTTACACAACTGAAAGGAAACGAACCGCCATTATTTAGGTTTGGTTTTCCCGCCTGAAGTCCTTGTTTTCCATACAGGGGAAAAAGAAAACGTGGAGAACGTTTTGTTATGTGAGTTTTGTTTGTGTTTTTTCTTATTTAGGTTCTCGTTTTGTTGTAGTTATTGAGTATTCTTAGCCGAGAGTCTCGATTCTTTTGCAGGTTTTGTAAGAAATCGCTTTCGTGTCGTGTCGTTTCTCTCTATCTCCGCCCCAAAAGTCCCCCCCCCCCACCCCCACCCCCACCCCCCTACAAGCCAAAGACTTAGATAAGTCCCAAGTGGGAAAAACCCTTCTCATAAGGTGTGTAAGCTGAAGGACAAAAAGAAAGAGAGTCGCTAATGGTTTGCTTGTGTTTTAATGCATTTTGTAGCTTGTGTCCTGCAAACGCATACAACTTTTGTCATGTTTTGTGAATACTGATTTGTTGTTGTGGAGAGTTTTCCTAATACACAGAGTAATGTAATTTCAGTTTCTTTAGTCTCTTGTTCGCGAGGGGACGTGCACATGCTCATTAGCGTGTAAGCGCGTGCGTGTGTGTGTGTGGGGGGGTGCGTGTGTGTGTGTGTGTGGGTGCGTTTGTGGGCGTGCATGTTTGTCAGTTTGTTTTGAGGTTATAATTTGTTAATATGATTCCAAACCTAAACGTGAACTGTATTTTGAACTGGTTTGAATGTTGATTTTGTCTTTATCTCTCCTTGTACAGGCTGACGGCCTTAAGGAAAGGTGAAAAGAAAAAAATAAAGAAACCAGTGATGTTCTTGTCTTTCTTGTGATGGGCCACTTACCTTAATTTTGTGAGCACACACGCACAGTGAACCTGTAGATGACTAATTCGTTAATAAGATTCTGTTCGTACAAAATTGTTCTATAAATTTGTTTCACAGACCGTTATCATTAAATTATATTGTTTTGTACTCATTGCTTCACTATGATTGTTTCATGTCAATTCCCATGTTGATTTTGTACCCTTT
>JAWQFJ010027098.1:155000-167500 GCA_034096865.1 Theodoxus fluviatilis
TCATAAGGGTCAAAGTGACCTTGACCTTGATGATATGTGACCAAATGTGTCTTATGATGAAGGTACAACATGTGCCCCATATAATTATTAAGTTTAAAACAGTTATCTTCCATAGTTCAGGGTCAAGGTCACTTCAAAATATGTATACAACCCAACTTTGAAGAGCTCCTGTGACCTTGACCTTGAAGCAAGGTCAACCAAACTGGTATCAAAAGATAGGGCTTACTTTGCCCTATATACCATATATAGGTCAGGTATCCAATCTCAAAATCTTTAGAGAAAATTTGAGAAAATGTGAAAAATGACTTTTTTTTAGACAACATTTATGGCCCCTGCGACCTTGACCTTGAAGCAAGGACAAGTCACTATGTATGTGTTTTGAGGCCTTGTCATCATACACCATCATGCCACATTTGGTACTGATATACTTAATAGTCTCCGAGAAAAATCCAACGTTAAAGTTTTCGGACGCCCGGACGCCCGGACGGACGAAATGGGTGAGTACATAGACTCACTTTTGCTTCGCATGTGAGTCAAAAACATAAATGCAAAATCGCAGAGAAGAACTAAGATTGTTGTAACGGTGGCTTCCTAACAGGGCAAAAAGGACAAGATTTCAATTATCCCTCCAGGTTTACTGGAGGTCCTACAGACTTTATTAGTCTGTCTGTCTGTCTGTCTGTCTGTCTGTCTGTCTGTCTGTCCCGTCTCCACGGCCTATATCTCAAAAACTACTGGACGGATTTCCTTGAGATTTTGCACACTGACTGGAAGTTAGGTCCCATTCAATATTATCAACTTTTCAGAATCGAGGTTTTAAAAGAAAGTGACTTTTTTACATTTTGGTGTTTCAATGAAAACAATTCAACAGACTCCATTTTGCAAAATCTGTGACGTCATCATTTGACGTCGTATAACGTGACGTCATTTGCGAGTAGAATTTTCAGGATAATGGATTTCGTACACTCAAAGCACCTCCCTCCATAGTCAATAGATGTGAGAGCCTAATCGAGTCAAACTCTTTTCCTACGTTCACAAAACAGCATTTGGCTTCTTTGTATTATGAACGTCTACCAGCAGACGCAAAAAAGCGATACTACGCTGTGTTGGCGTCAAATTCATTCCATTTGTGAAACCGGTAAAGTATATGTACCATCTAGATCGTTGCCTTCGCTGGTTAAAAGCTTGGAATGAGGGTGAAAAGGGCACGATTCTAACGCACTTTAGCCAGGCACTCTCCAGCCATGAAAATAGACGCCGACACGTGACCCAGATTCTCGCACTCAGCTGCGTGATTCGGGTGTAATACTGCCAATAAACATCGTTAAGCTTAAGATTACACCCGAATCACACGGACCGTTAAGGTGCATGGAGTACAGTACCGGTCAAAAGTCACAACGACCACCGACACCGACCATTTCAGCCTTCTTCAGGATGCGTTAGAATCGTGCCGTTGTCGTGGTGGAATCGCCTAGCAAACTAACTGAATGTCGACACAATCACTCGGCACTGTTGCACATTTGCAGTCAACGTAAGATCTCGTACGACGATTTGATTCAAGGCCTAGTGCTAATTGTTTTGATGGTCTGGTCTCAGTGTCACAAAAATATAATGATTTAATCAATCCCTGTCCCGGAAATGTTGGGGACAACGACCATTAATTTTCAGCGTAATGACATCGAGTCAAACAGAGTTATCTATCCTACTTCAGCAAAACGCTTCGATGTTGAACCTCTACCAGCAGACGCCAAAATGCGATACTACGAGAAAAATATTGACGTTGATGGGTTAGATCCGTATGAAATACCAAACAGTTCATGCTATCATCCATTTTTCTACAATTTACAGTGCAAAATACGAACCACGGGGGTTTATGACAAGGTCGTTATAAATGCTTCATATACCTACAAGTTTTCAATGGCACAGTTGGTAGAGTATTGGGCTCTTGGTCATGCATGACCAGGTTCGATTCTGTGCTGAAACTTTTTTTTCTTCTCTTTTTTCGAGGGGTTGTGGGTTCGAACCCGACCTGGTTTTTTGTGTTTGTGTGTGTGTGCGTTTTTTCCTCCTCTTTTCTCGAGAGGTTGCGGGTTCGAACCCGATCTTCTTTTTTTCTCTCCAAAACCTGGAGGTTCAGCGCCAGCGGTTTTTATTCCAAACAAAAAGGAAAAAGACAGTCCTGCAGCGTCTTTTGGCCCTAGCGAATGAATGCGTCACAATAAAGACCTGACGTAATCAAGACACGTCATTTAACTGTATCGCCTCTGCTCGTTGATCGAAGTCGAATTTTGACCCGGAGTCACTTTTCGTTGAAGACGCTGCGAAAATGGACAACTATCATCGCGCCGATCACGACGACGATGAAAGCACGGAAGTAGAAGAGGGGTCAGCTGGGGAAGCGGAGGAGAGCTCGATGGAAGAGGAAGACGAGTCGAAGAGGTACGAATGGAGTGGTGGTTTTGCTCACAATGACTCCGTCTCAACCGACGACAACGAGGAAGAGACGGAGGACGATAACGGACCCATCATAGACAACCTGGAAGGAGAGAACAGCGGCAACGAAGACGAATCGATATCCGACGGCAAGGATGAGGAAAATGAAGACGAAGAAGAGGAAGAAGAGGACATCTCGCAAGACGAGACGGTCCAGAGCGACCATGAGGCTGGGGAGACAGACGCAAGCGGCAGGGAAGATGATAATGTCAACAACTGCGAGGAGGAGGACGAGGACAGCGAGCAGAGGGCTGGGGAGATGAGCGAGGAGAAAAAGACGCCGACCTCTTCGCAGGGGCAAAAGGAACAGCCCGAGTCCTGCTCCAGCCAGGAGGAAGCTGAACTCTCGGCCAGTGGGAGCCGAAAGCACAAGCACCCCTGCTACGCCAAGATGATCCGTTGCGCCATCGCCAGCATGGACGACCGGGGCGGGTCCTCAAACCGTACTATCGTGACCCACATCATGGCCCGTTTCGACGTCCCCCAGGACCGGAAGGAAGTCAGCCGACACATTGCCAAGGCTCTGGCCGACGGCCTGAAGAGGAAGGCCTTCAAGCGGCGTCGGGGGTCCATCCACAGACTGCCCCTCTACAAGCTGGTGGAGGGAAACTCCACCTCCGGAACTAAGAAATCCAAAAAGATGCGTCCAACCGCCACTCGGAAACGCAGCCGTCCCCGGCCTCGTTCCGTCGACCCGGGCCGCAAAGTCAGCCGCCAGCCGTTGGCCACCCGCTCTGGTGAGTTTGATCCCTCTCTGGTGAGTTTGATCCCTCTCTGGTGAGTTTGATCCCTCTCTGGTGAGTTTGATCCCTCTCTGGTGAGTTTGATCCCTCTCTGGTGAGTTTGATCCCGCTCTGGTGAGTTTGATCCCTCTCTGGTGGTGATGGTGATGTTGAGGGTGGAGGTTCAATCGGACCTAACTTCCAGTAAGTGTGCAAAATGAAAATGTCAAGGAAATCCGTCCAGTAGTTTTTGAGACATCAGCCGTTAAGTCGGGACTGACAGACAGACAGACACACACACACACACACACACACACACACACACACACACACACACACACACATACACACACAGATAAAGCTGTGAGGACCTCCAGTAAACCTGGAGGGATAAAGAGCGCCTTACCTTACCTAGTGATGGTGTGGTGTCAAATTATTAGAGGTGGGAGCAGTATGATGGTGATTGCCGTTGGGATAGCAATAGCACTGATAGCAATAACAACGAAGTTGGTGGAGGTGGTATCGAGAACGAAGGCATTGGTGATGGTGCCATTCACACTGAATGGGAAGGGAAAAGTGTAGATGTATTGGTTTTAAGGGTGAAGGCAAGGTAGAAATAGCGACAGCGAAGTCTAGTATTGTCTGGTTTCATAGCGCTGGCTGATACTGTGGTAAAGAAAATTAGTGGTTCTGATTGTTGAAGCTGTACTTCTAAAGCTGTTTCATGCACAGACAATGATGAGTGAATGGCATAATCAGTGTAAAGTTTCGTTCGTTTTTCAGAGAAGCTGGTCATTCGAGTTCTCCAGAAACGTCGTCGGCGAATTCCCAACAAACCTAAGCCCGCCGCCGTCGTCACGAACAAACAGGATAACTCTCAGAGTAGCGTCCATCCCGTTGCCGACGGCAACCAAGATCAACGCAGAAGCAAGCGCTCCTCCTCCTCCAAGGCCATAAACTACCGAATCAAGAGGGTCAAGAGGTCGTCAAAGTCTGCCAAGGAGGAGGAAAAGCCTGGTGAGGTCACGGTCGTCTCGGTGCCTGTACCCACGGCAACTGCACCAGCCGTCGTTATGGCAACGGAGGCCGTCGTGGCGCCCGGGGTGAAGAAAGGTCGCGGAAGGCCGCGGAAGTACCCGAAGGTCGTGACCGGAGACGCGGCCGAGAGCCAGGTCAAGGACAAAAACGTGAAAAAACAACCCCCAGGCCGACCTCGTAAGTCCACCAAGGCCTCCTGCGACTCCAGGTATTTCCGTGAGTCCCCAGGGGTGCTGTAGCAGCGGTGAGATGACGTCATTGGCAACTTCCCGCCTCTCCACGGAACGTGTGGGAGACGTTCACGATTTAGGAAAAGAGGGGGGTAGAAATCTGAACTGTCTTCAGATTAGAATTACGATTAAATAAATAGATAAATAAATAAGAAATTTTCTTCTTGTAGAGGAAGAAGGGGCTTTATTTTATGGCCACTTTTCAACAACAGCGAAAAAGTTTTTATACGTCTCGTCGCGACATGACGAGTATTTAACTTATTGTCTCAGGTTTTTTCTCTTTGTCTATCTATCGTTGTAGAGTCTTCTGAAAATAGAGACTAATGGCTTCTTGATGCAGATTCCTGGCACACATAGACTTCCTAGATCTTTACTTACCAAAACCAAGACGATATGTCTTATCCGAGAACTGCAATGAAGATGTATCTGTTAATAAGAAATCTTACTGACACACCCGTTTTATAGTTTACTTTTGATCTTAGAAGACTTTAATAAACTTTTGTTTATGCACTATACTGTTTTTGTTTTATTATTCATAATTTGCAATCGGTCTGTCTCTCTCTCTCTCTCTCTCTCTCACTCTCTCTCTCTCTCTCTCTCTCTCTCTGTCTCTCTCTCTCTCTTAAACTGTCAGTGAGTTAGTGCATGCGGAAATCATCACAGCAAGAGGTTTTAGAGAGTGGACTTTCATTGTCAGTAAATATTGTCTGACAATTCAAACAGTACGTAAAGATTATCAGTGGAATATCCTTACTTAAAAAAATTGTATAGTCATTTCTTCTGCGCACGCGCGGCGACAACTCCTACAACTGGAAACAGAAGGGGATGCCAGTAGACTGTGTTTGGTAGCTTTGTACCCGATGCAAAATGAAAACCAACGATGGCTACAAAGCCATAGATGTAGGTCTACATGTCAAAAAAAGCATGAACCTGCATGCTTTCCGATGGGCTTCCTTAGAAAGCGAGGTTTCACTGAGCAGATATGAAAATGATTAAAAGGGAGACACGGTTCACGTTAGAAGGCCAACACCATTTATTTCTGCTTGCGCATTCAAAACGAATACACAATGGATTGTGTGACTAAAATGAAAAGTTCGTCGTACTTGTTGAGAATTTACAGAATACTTGTCATCCGGTTCATATATTACAGCTGTTGAGAGAACCTTGTTGAGTTGCAACCTGAAGTCGCACGTACACTCGGCAGATTTAATGTCTTTTCTCCAAAATTTTCAGTTTTTTACTCTTTCTGTAGCTAAGTGTACTTAATGCTCTTTCCAACGAAAAACCATATCAAAATCTGGAAAACGGTTACAAGCTGGTGAAAATGCCACCCTCTGGAAACGACATTTCGAGAAACTGACGTTAGAATGTTTGAAAGACCCTCCAGTTAAAACAAAATTTGGTGAACGCTCTTTCTTTTATCAGGCTCCCTCTATCTGGAATGACCTCCCCGCCTCTGTTCGTCACTCTACATCTCCCTCGACCTTTCGCTCTGCTCTCAAAACTCACCTCTTCTTGAAATCCTTCCCTGATCCTGTCTAAGTTTCTTCATCTTCCTCCCCTCACTGTTTTCTTTGTACTAGCTTGCCTAAGCCCCTTACAACCCTCCTGTCTCTCCTCCCCCTCTCCCCAGTTTCATGGTTAAGCGATGACGCTGTACATCAGTTTGTCGATTGCCTGAAGTGAATGACTCCTATGTTATTAAGTTTATTAAGTTACCTTTGAGGTGATTGAATGTTATTGTATATTGTAATTATAGTGTATCTATGCGCCTTGAGCATGTCTTAACTCATGGCAAGGCACTATATAAATCCACACATTATTATTATTATTACTATAAAGTTCTCTGGAAGATTTCGGCTACGATTCGGCCAAATCTAGGCAATAGGCACCCTTTGTGAGTCTTTTTCAGTTCAGCCATTCCGCGGAGCTTCGTGCACGCTAGGCTGCTCTTGACATTGTCAAGGATGAGAGAATACGAGGAGCTTCGTGCACGCTAGGCTGCTCTTGACATTGTCAAGGATGAGAGAATACGAGGAGCTTCGTGCACGCTAGGCTGCTCTTGACGTTGTCAAGGATGAGAGAATACGAGGAGCTTCGTGCACGCTAGGCTGTTCTTGACATTGTCAAGGATGAGAGAATACGAGGAGCTGTGGTGCCGACTCCTCGGCTTTGCAGGCTCTGAGGGTTTGGGAGATTTCAAATCCATACTTATTTGGTAGATTCCACCGTCTGTCAGTTTTCGTGCGAGGCTACCGGGGTTGCCCTCTGTGTGGTCCCTCGCCACATGGGCATTCCAGGGAACGAGAGGGCAGATCAAGCAGGCATGACTGCTCGCGTTCTCCCTCCTCTCTGGGGTAGGATTAAAGTGAGTGGCCTTGACCCTCGCGTCTGCACTGATAATTACTTCAACTTTGTGTCAGGCCCATTTGAATGGCAGACTGCATAACAAACCACATTTGATGACGAAGAGAGAGACTCCTCCCCAACACTCTCTCGACGGGACGAGGTTGTCCCCTGCTGGTCTCGGATTGGTCGCACTTGAAAAGATGTAATACTCATGGCTACCTTCTGAGGTAAGAACCTCCACCAGAGTGCCACGCCTGCCAGTGCAGGCTGATTGTGAGGCGCATTCTGGTGGAAATCCCCAGACCCTCTGCTCTCAGAAGACTTTACTAATCTCCCTCAGTTTTCTAAGAGTCCATTTTTGACTCACATGCGAAGCAAAAGTGAGTCTATGTACTCACCCGTTTCGTCCGTCCGGGCGTCCGAAAACTTTAACGGTGGATTTTTTTTGGAGACTATTAAGTCTATCAATACCAAATGTGGCATGATTGTGTATGATGACAAGGCGTCAAAAAACATACATAGTGACTTGACCTTGCTTCAAGGTCAAGGTCGCAGGGGCCATAAATGTTGTCTAAAAAACAGCCATTTTTCACATTTTCTCAATTTTCTCTGAAGTTTGGGAGATTGGATACCTGATCTATATATGGTATATAGGACAAAGTAAGCCCTATCTTTCGATACCAGTTTGGTTGACCTTGCTTCAAGGTCAAGGTCACAAGAGCTCTTCAACGTTGGATTGTATACATATTTTGAAGTGACCTTGACCCTGAACTATGGAAGATAACTGTTTCAAACTTAATAATTATGTGGGGCACATATTATACTTTCATCATGAGACACATTTGGTCACATTTCATCAAGGTCAAGGTCACTTTGACCCTTATGAAATGTGACCAAAATGGGGTAGTGAACCACTAAAAGTGACCATATCTCATGGTAGAAAGTGCCAATAAGCACCATTGTGCTTCCTATGTCTTGAATTAACAGCTTTGTGTTGCATGGCCTTGGATGACCTTGACCTTGTATTTTGGTAGGAAAAATGTGTAAAGCAGTTCTTAGTGTATGATGTCATTGCTAGGTTTAGTTGTTTGACCTAGACCTTGAAGGTCACCGGAAGGTCAAGGTCATGTAACGGTCAAGGTAAAGCATGTGAGTCGTGTGGGCTTTGCCCTTCTTGTCTGTGAAAAGATTTTTTAAAGTCTGATTATTATTACGAGTCAAAATTTATTCTTTTACTTAATATTCAAATTATATCCATCCATCCAACCATCATCGCTCCCTCCCTCCCTCCCTCCCTCCCCTCCCTCCCTCCATCTCTCCCTCCCTCCCTCCCCTCCCTCCCTCCCTCCCTCCCTCCCTCTATCCATCCATCATCCATCCATTTATATAATCCATCCATCCATTAATCCATCCATCCATCCATCGTTTTGTAGAAACTGCTCACATTTGATTTCAAACTATGTAATACACAGTTCGAATAATATATAAGAACTAGCCGCTTCGCGGCCAGGCAATGCGCAAAGCGTCAAAGCCACATACAAAGCCAAATTCGTCAGCCGCCATTTTGTTTTTCTAATTACGTAACCATAACCAAAAATGTGTTCACAGATCATCATTTGACTTTATCTACACATACACCAAATTTCAGTCAAATCAGAGCACTTGGAGTTTTCGGCGGCCGTCTTGTTGGTGCCCACTTCCGGTTACCATGGCGACACCTTTTTTTTACCCCACCATGACCTGACCCCGGTCCACATCTAACTAACTCCATTCCAAGTTTTAAGTCGATGGGAACTCCTGTGTCTCAGGCGGCTTCGCCGCCTTCGACACGGTCGTCCATTGTTACCTCAGCCGCCATTTTGTTTTTCTCGTGACGTAACCATGACAAACAAAAAATTTGTTCACAGATCTTCATCATCTGACTCTACCTACCCGCACACCAAATTTCGGTCAAATCGGAGCAATTTGAGTTTTTGGCGGCCATCTTGTTTGTGCCCACTTCCGGTTACCATGGCAACAACATTTTTTTAACACCATGTTGACCTGACCCCGGTCCACACCTAACCCCATTCCAAGTTTCAAGTCGACGGGAACTCCTCTGTCTCAGGCGGCTTCGCCGCCTTCGACACAGTCGTCCATTGTTTACTCAGCCGCCATTTTGTTTTTCTCGTGACGTAACCATGGTAACCGAAAAATTTGTTCACAGATCTTCATCATCTGACTTTACCAACCCGCACACCAAATTTCGGTCAAATCAGAGCACTTTGAGTTTTCGGAGGCCATCTTGTTTGTGCCCATTTCTGGTTACCATGGCAACGCCATTTTTTTTAACCCCACCATGAACTGACCCTGGCCCACATCTAACTAACCCCATTCAAAGTTTCAAGTCGACGGGAACTCCTGTGTCTCAGGCGGCTTCGCCGCCTTCGACACAGTCGTCCATTGTTTCCTCTGCCGCCATCTTGTTTTTCTCGTGACGTAACCATGACAACCAAATTTTTTTATAACAGATCTTCATCATTCTATTGTACCTACCCACTCACCAAATTTCGGTCAAATCGGAGCACTTTGAGTTTTCGGCGGCCATCTTGTTTGTGCCCACTTCCGGTTACCATGGCGACACCTTTTTTTTAACCCCATCATGACCTGACCACGGTCCACATTTAACTCCATACCAAGTTTTAAGTCGATGGGAACTCCTGTGTCTCAGGCGGCTTCGCCGCCTTCGACACAGTCGTCCATTGTTTACTCACCCGCCATTTTGTTTTTCTCGTGACGTAACCATGGTAACCAAAAAATTGGTTCACAGATCTTCATCATCTGACTTTACCAAGCTACACACCAAATTTCAGACAAATCGGGGCACTTTGAGTTTTCAGCGGCCATCTTGTTTGTGCCCACTTCCGGTTACCATGGCAACGCCATTTTTAAAAATCCCACCATGACCTGACCCTGGCCCACACCTAACCCCATTCCAAGTTTTAAGTCGATGGGAACTCCTGTGTCTCAGGCGGCTTCGCCGCCTTCGACACAGTCGTCCAAATTCTTCAGCCGCCATCTTGTTTTTCTCGTGACGTAACCATGACAACCAATTTTTTTTTGGACAGATCTTCATCATCTGACTATACCTACCTACACACCAAATTTCGGTCAAATTGGAGCACTTTGAGTTTTCGGCGGCCATCTTGTTTGTGCCCACTTCCGGTTACCATGGCAACACCATTTTTTTAACCCCACGTTGACCTGACCCCGGTCCACACCTAACCCCATACCAAATTTCAAGTCGATCGGAATAAAACTGTGGAAACGTATAAGTGTCACACACACACACACACACACAGACACACAGACACACAGACAGCGAAAATATATATAGAGATGTCGGCTGCTTTTTTCTGCCGTTATCAAAAATTAAGCAAGTCAATTGTTCTGCTACATACGATTCTACTGATAAACGTCACTTTGTGCAGCCACTTGTCAATAATCTGTACATGTACATGTATTTGTGTTTGCCTGACCAAAGACAATGGCGGTTTTCAGGCGACAGGTCGGTTACACTTCCGATAACAGGCCACTAGAGGACTCGTCCGAGGAGAGGGGTGCGGTAAAGAGCGAAGCTGGCGGGCCACAAAAACTGACGGGCCACAGCATTTAATTGGTGTAAATGAATAAATAGATGAGTTGGGGGGGATCTACTTTTATCTGGGGGGGATCTACTTTTATCTGGGGGGGATCTACTTTTATCTGGGGGGGATCTACTTTTATCTGGGGGGGATCTACTTTTATCTAATTATTTACGCCAGTCAGATGCTGTGGCCCCTCAGCGTGCGTTGCCCGGCAGCTTCGTTGTCTTTCCAGCACCCCTCTCCTCGGACGAGTCCACTAGTGTGGCCCACTATCGAAAGTCTTTCCTACAGGCCAAACTGGACGTTGTCCAGCCGAAGAACGCAGATGAAACTGAGTCATCACATTTTAGTCATTGTCTCTCACTTGTCGGGTAGCGTCTTGTGTGTTTATCAGAGAATTGTCTATTCTTTGTTGAGTACTTGTCTCACATTGTTGATTATTTCTCGCACACTGACAATGGCTAGAGTTGCAGTACCATGATCATCTGAGCTATTTTTAACATTGCATCCTTTTCCTTTATTTTTCCCTCATTATACAATGTCATATGTACACTACCATCACTGTAATTGTATGAACAATTGGCTTCTTCGCTCATTTTAAGGATGATTGATATGCTTGGTGTCCGTCGTCGAGTCTCTCTTCATTCTTTGCAGCTCCTTTCATTTTGTTGCTCTCCTTCGCCTTTTTGACTCACATGCGAAGCAAAAGTGAGTCTATGTACTCACCCTTTTCGTCCGTCCGGGCGTCCGGGCGTCTGTAAAAAAACTTTAACGTTGGATTTTTCTCGGAGACTATTAAGTCTATCAACACCCAATTTGGCATGATGGTGTATGATGACAAGGCATCAAAAAACATACATAGTGACTTGACCTTGCTTCAAGGTCGCAGGGGCCGTAAATGTTGTCTAAAAAACAACAATTTTTATCATTTTCCCAATTTTCTCTGAAGTTTTTGAGATTTGATACCTGACCTATATATGGTGTATAGGGCAAAGTAATCCCTATCTTTTAATACCAGTTTGATTGACCTTGCTTCAAGGTCAAGGTCACAGGAGGTCTTAAAGTTGGATTGTATACATATTTTGAAGTGACCTTGACCCTGAACAAAGGAAGATAACTCTTCCAAACTTCCTAACATTGTAGTACACATGTTATACTTTCATTCTAGGTCACCCGTGTCGTCCGTCCGGTCGTCCGGTCGTCCGTCCGGGCGTCCGTCCGGGCGTCCGGGCGTCTGGGCGTCCTGTCGTCCGTAAAAAACGTTAACGTTGGATTTTTCTTGGAGACCATTACGTTTATCAACATCCAATTTGGCATGATGGTGTAGGATGACAAGGCGTACAAAAACATACATGGTGCCTTGACCTTGCTCAAGGTCGCAGGGGCCGTAAATGTTGTCTAAAAAACAACCATTCTTCACATCCTCTCAGCATGTGAGTCGCGTGGGCTTTGCCCTTCTTGTTAAAACCCTTTGGTTGATTCTGAGCAGGTACAGATAGTCATCAATGACAACATATATGGCACACACACACACACACACACACACACACACACACACACACACACACACATACACAAGTATGAAAGGGCACACAAAAACAGATTTAGACATCTCAGGTTGTGCTGCAATCAGACACACAGGAACAGAAGTACATGCGCACATAAACATACACCAACATAAATGCACATACATACATGCATGCACACACACACACACTCACGCATACACAAGTAAACACATGCACGCGCGTATGCGCGCACTAACACACGCACACATACACGTATACACACGCATATAATTGTACACACGTACGCACTCGCGTATACACGCACAAACACATCGTACACAAACGTACACACACACACTCACACACACACACACACACACACACATTCGAGCGCGCGCATACACACACACACACACACACTTACGCGCGCGCGCATGCACATACACACGCAGACACACACACATAACACATACACACACACGAATGCACACACGCACACAGACACAACACAACACACACACACACACACACACA
>JAWQFJ010027098.1:170000-175000 GCA_034096865.1 Theodoxus fluviatilis
CACACACACACAAACACGCACACACGCACACACACACACACACACACACACACACAACACACACACTCACACACAAACACACACACTCACACAAACACACTCACACACACACACACACACACATAGGCCTACTTACATACTAAACACACACACACATACACACACACACACACACACACACACACACACACACACACTGTAACACAGACAGACGGACGGATGGAAGGACGCACAATGCGAGATATCCATAAGAAAACGTAAAATGACATCCAACTTCGTCAGACTTTCTTCAAGTTTCATCTTTCTGAAATTTGCTAGAAATACGCTTCATTTCGTACGAAGTACTGTTAAAGTCATTAAAATCAAATCAGTGTTTTCTTTGTATTGACACAGGTAATAATGACATCAGTCACAAACAAGAAAGAGTCCATAATGACATCAGTCACAAACAAGAAATAGTCCATAATGACATTAGTCACAAACAAGAGAGTCCATAATGACATCAGTCACAAACAAGAGAGTCCATAATGACATCAGTCACAAACAAGAAAGAGTCCATAATGACATCAGTCACAAACAAGAAAGAGTCCATAATGACATCAGTCACAAACAAGAAAGAGTCCATAATGACATCAGTCACAAACAAGAAAGAGTCCATAATGACATCAGTCACAAACAAGAAAGAGTCCATCTTGAACGCTACTTAGTTTTTAGTTTTTAACCTTGCAGAACAAGAAAATCCCATATGGCCAGCTCAAGTGACCGTGGAAGGGGACCCTCATCTCCATGACAACCTCGTGCTGCACGTGCACCTGCCTCATCGCCAGCATCACGTGACTGTAGAGCGCGTGCAGCACGACCTAATGGATGAGCGCACGGAGAGCTTTCTAGTGGACGGCGATGACATTAAAACACCGACCCTCACCTTTGAGCCGCTTCCGGTATGACCAGTGACGTCAGTACATGTGTAGCGTGGAAAAGACCCTGCGTTCCGTTGACTCTGCTTCATCTCTGCTACGGTGTAGCAGGGTCACGAGTTTCGATTGGTCGGTTTCTTTAATTATTTTTAAAGCACGTTACCATTAAAAGTAGAGGGTTTTGGAGGCCCTCTTTGGATACATGGATCCCCTAAATAATTTCACATTCATTTATATCCCTCTTCATCGAATAGACAGCTTAATAAAAGCATTAGGGTTGAAAATCCATTAATAACAAAAGGGAGGTAACCATCACTAGTCAGAGAGGAAGGTCAAGGTAAATCCAAACATGTGTGTCGTCTGCTAAATCGTTACACTCATGGGTATAAATGCCGACGTTTACTACAAATATCAAACCAAGACATACAATCCACTCTGCAACGGTGATGAGAGCACGAAAACATTTATTTCTTCGAAATTTGACAGCAATCGGCACGTATTCCACTTCCATGTTATGTAAACTCCATGGTTCGAAGCATGTTTACCGTGCAAGTCCGTGGAGTGACTTCCAATTAGTTGTGTTTAGTATGAACCAATCAAATGCGGCTACGGGTTCTGTAGTTTCATCGTTGCTAGGCACAGCAAGTGGCGCACTCTAGTGTGAAAGCAGTTAGAGCGGCTTCTGAGACGCTCTAGCTGCTGCGCGACCTTTGACAGGAAGTTGACCTCTGCCACTGGGTGAAACGTCACCAAAGATTGTGTATGAATGATTTTCCACTCTAATACTTTTATTAGGTCGTTTCTTCGATCAATAGTGATAAATTTGAGTGTGAAATAATATTCGAGATTCGTGTATTCAATGGGGGCCTCCAAAACCCTCTACTTTTAATGGTAACGTGCTTTAAAAATAAATAAAGAAACCGACCAATCGAAACTCGTGACCCTGCTACACCGTAGCAGAGATGAAGCAGAGTCAACGGAACGCAGGGATAGTGACCCGTGGGAAACAGTTACCGGAAGTCATCGCAGAGTTATCTGCTCGGGACGTGCTGAAAATTCAACTGTAAAAAGAGACGGCACCCGCCACTCCGACTGACTGACTTGGCACACCCGGGGAGTTATGCTAAGATCCGGCCGCGTTAATATATCTGCGTTTTGTGACAAACGTCTTTCTCGGCGGTACTGTACTCCACCACCTTAACGGTGCGCGTGATTCGGGTGTAATCTTAAGCTAAACGACGTTTATTGGCGCTGCTGAAATGGTCGAAGTCGGAAACATTCGGAACGTCGTTCCGTTAAGGTGCATGGAGTACAGTACCGCCGAGAAAGACGTTTGTCACAAAACGCAGATATATTAACGCGGCCGGATCTTAGCATAACTCCCCGGGCGTGCCAAGTCATTCAACGGTCGCGTTTTATAAAACCAGACTACAAATAGACTACAGGGAGGTGACTCCCATATTATTTCCGGCAGGGGAGACGGCTTTTCACGGGAAAAACTTTTTTGAACGCTACATTATGTGTTAAACGACACAAATGCACCAAAAACACAAAAACTCGTACAGCAACTAATGCGTCGTTTGTCGGGATATATTCCATGCGAAGAACAGGTGCAGGAGCGGTAAATCGCATAAAGAGAGAGCCGAGCAGATAACTCTGCGATGACTTCCGGTAACTGTTTCCCACGGGTCACTATTTTCCACGCTACAAGCTGTCGTACAAATGATAAGTTTCTGTCCCAGGCATTTGATCTGTCGACTGATGGTTGGGTCTCTCCAAGTTCACATTAACTGCGAGCTCGCTTGTTCGCTTGCTTGTCTGCGTTATTATTGCATGTTTGCTTGCTTCCTTGCTTGCTTGCTCGGATTATGGTTTGTTTACCCATTTGTAAGGTGTAACCGATTATACATTGTTTCAAGCATTTCTTTTCCCATTCATTTTAATGTCGCATCTTCTCTGTTCTTACTGCCTTGTCTTGTCATGGAAAATGACCAAAAAGCTCTGCATGGTCATATTATATTCAGGCTGCATAGAAAACGTGAATGGAGTGAAAAAATGTTGAAGACATTGAAGAAGGCTTACATGGAAGGCTTTTGGTATTCCTTACATGTAAAGCTGCTTATCTTAGCTTAGCCCATGGAGGCTCAGTGCAAGAGCTGATATTGGTCTAATTGCGTCACGTGTTTTCCTCTGAGAAATCTACAATTTTGCAATAATGAATGTCCAATACCTATGTTGAGCCAGTAGAAATTACGCTTTTTTGACTCACATGCGAAGCAAAAGTGAGTCTATGTACTGAGCCGTGTCGTCCGTCCGTCCGGGCGTCCGGGCGTCCGGGCGTCCGTCCGGGCGTCCGTAAAAAACTTAAACGTTGGATTTTTCTCGGAGACTATTAAGTCTATCAACACCAAATGTGGCATGATGGTGTATGATGACAAGGCCTCAAAAAACATACATAGTGACTTGACCTTGCTTCAAGGTCAAGGTCACAGGAGCCATAAATGTGGTCTCAAAAACAGTCATTTTTCACATTT
This sequence comes from Theodoxus fluviatilis, assembly GCA_034096865.1. NCBI lineage: Eukaryota > Metazoa > Mollusca > Gastropoda > Cycloneritida > Neritidae > Theodoxus > Theodoxus fluviatilis. The sequence continues at coordinate 173,452 of JAWQFJ010027098.1, forward strand.
TCCCAATTTTCTCCCACGTTATTGAGAATGGCGACCTTAGCTACAAGTGGTATATAGGTCAAAGCAAGCCCTATCTTTTGATACCAGTTTGGTTGACCTTGCTTCAAGGTCAAGGTCTCAGGAGCTCTTCAAAGTTGGATTGTATACATATTTTGAAGTGACCTTGACCCTGAACTATGGAAGATAACTGTTTCAAACTTAATAATTATGTGGGGCACATGTTATACTTTCATCATGAGACACATTTGGTCACATATCATCAAGGTCAAGGTCACTTTGACCCTTATGAAATGTGACCAAAATGGGGTAGTGAACCACTAAAAGTGACTATATCTCATGGTAGAAAGTGCCAATAAGCACCATTGTGCTTCCTATGTCTTGATTTAAGAGCTTTGTGTTGCGTGACCTTGGATGACCTTGACCTTGGGTCAAGGTCACATGTTTTTTTGGTAGGAAAAAAATGTGTAAATCATTTCTTAGTGTATGATGTCATTGCTAGGTTTAGTTGTTTGACCTTGACCTTGAAGGTCACCTGAAGGTCAAGGTCATATAAAGGTCAAGCTCAAGCATGTGAGTCGTATGGGCTTTGCCCTTCTTGTTTCCATGTTATCATAAATTGTCCGTCAAATTTCAGCATGTAATGTTCTGAATGGGAGAGTTATAGATGTGAATGATCTGTCAAGAGCACAGCATTTTACTTTTACCTTTAATAACGTGGTTGCACTGTTTAGTAGGTTACACCTTGAAACTTCACGAACATTTTATCATGTTGTTTTCGTTCTGCATTTTCCACTGAATGCTGATTCTTATAACTGATCTTAATGGATTTTCAACCGTAATTTACCGAGGAAAAATGTGTCCCTTTCCTCAGTTATATAATGGCATTAAAAACTGTGAATGTGTATTTGGCAGTTGGACCAAAGTTGCAGAGAAGGCAAAACGGAATTTTCATACCATTTTGGGTGTGGTAAAAACAAAAACAAATTATACATGGAAACAGCGTTTGTATACACGTCATGTAAATATGTTCTAAATATATCCTGCTAATTGGTGGCAAACTTGAATTTACGAAAAATGCATCAGTAGTTTCACTGTCAGTGACTTCATTATAGATGAACAGGTCCCTTTCTGAAATCGTTGACTCAGACTTCTTCTATTTTAAAGTAAACATTTTTCTCACTGTATGTTGTGAAGATTGTGTACTAGAACGACAAAAATTAACCATTCATATAAGGGTACTTTCATACGAACGAACCCTCAAAACATCGATCACTGACTTTTAACACTTAAGACAAAAGAAGTAGGGAGACTCTTGTCCAACTTCAGAAATTTATTGCAGAGCTTTCGGGGCCAAGTAGGCTCCTTCGTCAGTGCAGTGAAAGGCTATGTGCGATCGTACATATAGGCCCTGTGATAACAGTTTACAAACAATCGAGTGAGTGGGGTATGCGGCACGGGGTACAGGCAGCAACAGCGGCGGCGGGTAAGAACATCGCAACGGGAAAAGGGGTGGGTGACAAAGCAGGGGGGTCGTAGTCCGCATGCGATG
>JAWQFJ010027098.1:180000-182500 GCA_034096865.1 Theodoxus fluviatilis
GGCGTCACGACGACGACGACGACGACGACGACGACGACGAGGCCAACGACCACTTGGGCGATAACGGGGTTTATGCGGACTACTTGGAAGGTACATTTGTTGTCACTGCTGTTGGACTTTGGATGAATGACGGACGTGGTGTGGTGGTAGTGGGACGCCTCGCCTCGGAGCAGGATAACAGACCACGGATATTCTGGACCATGATCAATAAGGTGCTTTGCCTGACATCCTACCGTCAGGAGAGGAACACAAGTGAGCGAGGAATTCGAATAATGGGAGATGCCGATGCAATTGTTCACTTTTTTCCTCCTTCTTCATCTCTGCGTTGCATTCATCAATAGGTAACTGACCGACTGTCTGACTGACCGACTGTCCGACCGACCGACTGCCTGCCTGCGTCCCTGCCTGCCTGCCTGATTGATTGACCGACTGACTGATTGACTGACTAAATACCTAACTGAAGGAATATAACGACCAAACGGACATATGAACGAAGGTGTGAACAAACGAAAGACCGAAGAAATAAATATTCGAATAAGCATGCGTGCAATTTAGGACTGAAAAATGCGTGAAAGCAACAAAGGCAATTGGTGTTCTGTCACACCGTCTTCTCCTCTTTCCTAGTTCCCGCCATTTTCAAAGACAAACGCAACTGGAAGGTTATCGACGACGACGATGGGCTTCGGGGAGCACGTGACTTCAGTCGCAGGCGTGTTGCCCGCCAGGCGGCGTTCGTACAGCCCAACCTGGCACGACAGTTCTCTCCCCTTACTAGCTCTCGAGGCCCCCAGAATGTAACTGTTGACGTGATGTTGCTGCTGGACACGAAGATGTACGGAGAGTTCCACGAGAACATCACCGAAGCTGGCCTCTTCCTCCTCCACTTCTGGCAGGCAGTGAGTGACCCTCAGTTCAGTTGGGATTATGTATAGAGGAGACATACAGAGAGGGAAAGGACGGGGGTGGGGGTAGGGGGTAGGGAGAGGGAGGAAGGGTTTGCAGCTCCGATGTGATGATAGTGTATTGTAGTGCAGCGTGGTATTGTTTGGTAGTGTGGTATGGTGTAGTGGCGAAGCGTGACAAGTTGGAGTGTGTGCTGTAGTTGTGTGGGGTACGGTTGTGCTTGGTGTGGCTTTGAGTGGTATTAAATGGTGCCGAGTAGTATGGTGTGCGGAGGTGTGAAGTGTCGTGTGGTGGTTTGCTGTCTTGTGGTGTAGTGTGATGTGGTGTGAGGTGTGGTGTGAGGTGTGGTGTAGTGTGGTGTGGTGGTTTGGTATCTTGAGGTGTACTGTGGCGTGAGGTGTTTTGTGGTGTAGTGTGGTGTGGTGTGAGGTGTGGTGTGATGTGTGGTGTAGTGTGGTGTGGTGTGAGGTGTGGTGTGAGGTGTGGTGTAGTGTGGTGTCGTGGTTTGGTATCTTGAGGTGTACTGTGGTGTGAGGTGTTTTGTGGTGCAGTGTGGTGTGGTGTGAGGTGCTTTGTAGTGTAGTGTGGTGTAGTATGGTGTGGTGGTTTGGTGTCTTGTGGTGTAGTGTGGTGTGGTGGTTCTGTGCCATGTGGAGCTGTGTGGGGTGGTGGTTTGGTGTCTTGTGGTGTACTGTGGTGTGAGGTGTTTTGTGGTGTAGTGTGGTGTGGTGAGAGGTGCTTTGTAGTGTAGTGTGGTGTGGTGTAGTATGGTGTGGTGGTTTGGTGTCTTGTGGTGTAGTGTGGTGTGGTGTGAGGTGTGGTGTGAGGTGTGGTGTAGTGTGGTGTCGTGGTTTGGTATCTTGAGGTGTACTGTGGTGTGAGGTGTTTTGTGGTGCAGTGTGGTGTGGTGTGAGGTGCTTTGTAGTGTAGTGTGGTGTGGTGTAGTATGGTGTGGTGGTTTGGTGTCTTGTGGTGTAGTGTGGTGTGGTGGTTCTGTGCCATGTGGAGCTGTGTGGGGTGGTGGTTTGGTGTCTTGTGGTGTACTGTGGTGTGAGGTGTTTTGTGGTGTAGTGTGGTGTGGTGTGAGGTGCTTTGTAGTGTGTGTGGTGTGGTGTAGTATGGTGTGGTGGTTTGGTGTCTTGTGGTGTAGTGTGGTGTGGTGGTTCTGTGCCATGTGGAGCTGTGTGGGGTGGTGGTTTGGTGTCTTGTGGTGTACTGTGGTGTGAGGTGTTTTGTGGTGTAGTGTGGTGTGGTGTGAGGTGCTTTGTAGTGTAGTGTGGTGTGGTGTAGTATGGTGTGGTGGTTTGGTGTCTTGTGGTGTAGTGTGGTGTGGTGGTTCTGTGCCATGTGGAGCTGTGTGGGGTGGTGGTTTGGTGTCTTGTGGTGTACTGTGGTGTGGTAGTTTGATGTGATGTAGTGTGGCGTGGTGGTTTGGTGTCTTGTGATGTAGTGTGGCGTGGTGGTTTGGTGTCTTGTGATGTAGTGTGGCGTGGTGGTTCTGTGCCATGTGGAGCTGTGTGGCGTGGTGGTTTGGTGTCTTGTGGTGTACTGTGGTGTGGTAGTTTGATGTGATGTAGTGTGGCGTGGTGGTTTAGTG
>JAWQFJ010027098.1:187500-225000 GCA_034096865.1 Theodoxus fluviatilis
TGCTCTTTACTAGTCAGTTCGAATCCTCCTGTCATTGTCGTCAGTACCGAGAGGCGAAATGACGTCACTGGCACGTGATATTGGTGGGCGCGGTCTTTTGCAGGGATTGGCTACGTGAAGGGGGCGTGTATCTCGCGCAACCTCTTCCCAGAGTACACCTTTGACGTGGCAGTGACGGAAATAGGCCGCAGTCTTCAGGGCGTCCTGGTCGCCACGCACGAGTTGGGCCACCTGTACGTCACTGGTGACGTCATACCTCACGCGTTCTCTCCCTCTTTCTTTTGTTAGTGTACTGCGCTCCCGTCCTCTCCCTCTCCCTCTCCACTGACATGGCGATGTGCGATGGACGAAAGTCCGATGAGTTCGTGTAGAGTTTTGTGGAGTTGTCACTTTTGTCGTCGTTTTCGTTGTCGACGTTTGTCTTGTTGTCATCCCTGTTTGTGATTTTTCAAGAACAGCGGTTTATTGTGTTATTGTATTGTTGGTTGGTCGGTAGGTGGTTGGTGGCTTGATAGGTTAATTTGGTTGTTTATTGGTGTGTCTGTGTTTCTGTATATTCAGATCCCGCCTGACGTGTCCTAAAGGAACAAATGTTGAAATATAAACCTCTCCCTGCACGCATTACTGCTTTTAAAGCGCATTTAGGGACAGCAATCATCTTTTACCATTTGTTCGGTAAACTGTTATTGAGATAACGTTTCAGCTACGTGTAGATTTCTTACTTCGATCTTGTTTTTAATGTCACTGTTTACGTCATATAACACACCTATACGAAAGTGCCAGGGTGTCTTTAATGACATCATCCAAACGGTTATGACGTCACACTGCAGCCTGGGTGCCTACCACGACGGGACGACACTGACGTCAGACTGCCCGGAGTCTGCAGGATTCGTGATGAGTTACACTCGTACCGACGCCTACAATTTCACCCGCTTCTCGCATTGTTCTCGCGAGGCCATCAACGAATTCATCACAGGGTGAGTCATTTCTTTGTGCGTAACTTCCACTCTAAATGGAGTCTGAAGTCCGCTTTTGGTCATTTGCAGATATATCTACAGATGTATGTACAGAAACTGCATGGTATTTTTTAATGTTCCTTTCAATGCGAAAACCATCTTAAAATGTGATCGACAGTCATATGACGTGCATTTTAACTCTAACTGCAATACAGTCAGTCGACATTTAAAAACAAACGGACAGACAAACAAAAACGGCTGTAGGTTCTTATTGCTCGGACTGTTGTGAAAGTCCTGGACTGTTTGCAACAACGGAAGATGGAGAATCCCACTGGATCGTCTCTGAGAAATATCTTTAGAGTAGCGTGTGCTTCCACTTAGTTTGTGACGCACAGTAGATCTCAAACTTATCAAACCGCATCTGTGACACTAATAGAATATGCGCTGACTATCAAGCTCTAGAAAATAAAATAACTGAGTTTCTGTGGTTTGGTGTTTATTTCATTACCCGTCTCCAAGCCTTTATTGCCATTTCACATACCATTCCTACCCATCACTGTGGTTTTCTAACCTACGTCTTTTTCGTATATTCATTACTTCGACGATAACCTCCACCCACCCACCCACCGATCCGACCCATCAACCGAATCCCTTTTTTTATTTCTCAAGATTTTTAAAGCTGCAGAAATCCTTCTTTTAATATTGTCATTGTTTCCACATGCGCATATATTATTCCAGCGCTCTCTTATAAGCAGTATCCACGTTGTCATTTTTTAGTCACCAGAAGTTGAAATGCTGACAATTCATTCCCTCCATTGTATCATGTCGTGATTTTCATTTGCTGATCCGTGTGCTTGCTATTTCCTTTTCTGGACAATTCCACACCATCGTTTATTTGACTTAGCTGGCGGTGCTCATAGTGTCGGTTTCCCTGTGAGTTGGGGGGGTTAGGATGTATCCATCGCGTCTCCCGAACCGATTCATACAGGAAAATAATTAGGGAACATCGAGACCTGATTTGCTGTTTTTTCTAACCTGCTCTAGTGATTTCTGTTGTCAATGAACTTTCATAGGCTGTTCAACTTCATTCATTCATTGGCACGTTCGTTCATTCGTTCGTTCGATGATTCTTTCGTTCGTTCATTCGTTCATTCGTTCGTTCATTCATTCATTTATTTATCCATTCATACATTTCATAATTCATTTGCTCATAGTGTCGGTTTCCCTGTGAGTTGGGGGGGTTAGGATGTATCAATCGCGTCTCCCGAACCGATTCATACAGGAAAATAATTAGGGAACATCGAGACCTGATTTGCTGTTTTTTCTAACCTGCTCTAGTGATTTCTGTTGTCAATGAACTTTCATAGGCTGTTCAACTTCATTCATTCATTGGCACGTTCGTTCATTCGTTCGTTCGATGATTCTTTCGTTCATTCATTCGTTCATTCGTTCGTTCATTCATTCATTTATTCATTCATTCATACATTTCATAATTCATTTGCTAAACCTTGGATTTCTACGAGCAGGTCCTGCACGATTTTTCCTTGCAGCATGTGGTACTCGCGCTGCCTGAAAGAGTCGTCGGACTCTGGGTACAACTTTCCCAGGGACGTTCTGCCAGGAGACTACATGTCCATAGAGGCACAGTGCCACCACTACAACAATGGCGTCCCCTGTCCAGTACGTCTCGTGTGTGTGTGTGTGTGCGTGTGTGTGCGTGCGTGTGTGTGCGTGCGTGTGTGTGTGTTTGTGCGTGTGTGTGTTTGTGTGTGTGTGTGCGTGTGTGTGCGTGTGTGTGTGTTTGTGCATGTGTGTGTTTGTGCGTGCGTGCGTGCGTGCGTGTGTGTATGTGCACGTACGTGTGTGTGTGTGAGTGTGTGTGTATGTGTGTGTGTGCGTGCGTGCGTGCGTGTCTGTGTGTGTACGTGTGTGTATGTGTGTGTACGTCTGGGTGTTCGTCTGTGTACGTCTGTGTGCACGTTTGTGTGTGTACACGTCTGTGCATGTGTTTGTGTGTGCGTGCGTGCGCGCGCGTGCGTATGCGTGTGTTTGTTTATATGCGTGTGTGTTTAAGTGTGTACGCCTGTGTATGTGTATGTATGTGTTTATGTAATGTGTGTGTGAATGTGGTGCTGTAGCTGTGTGCTGTTGGTTTGCGTATTTCGTGTATGTGGCTTTGTGCCGTTGTGTGTTTGTGATTGCGTATCCGTTTACTCGCTGGTCTTTGTGTTTGTGTGCGTGTCTTGACCAATCAGTTGCAGTGCTGTCTTTGTGTCTGGTGTGATGTGGCGGGGGGGGGGGGGGGGTGGGGAGAGCGTGGGGATTAGGGGCGCGCGGGGGGGGGGGCTCGGGGGTGTGTGTGGTGTGCGCGCCGCGTTGCGAGTCATGGTGTACTACCTGATGTATGTCGTTGTGCGCCTGCAAGTTGTATTGTTGTGTGAGCTGCGCGTCCCTGTGTTACTGTGGGTGCGCCGCGTGTGTCCGTGTGCGCGCATGTATCGTGGTGTGCGCTCGTGTGTGTGGTGTGTGACGGTGCGTGCATGCAATTTCATGCGTCGGGTTGTGCGTGTATTCGTACGGAGTGAGTTCAACATGCTTGCCTTCGTGCTAGTGCGTGAGTACACGATTGCTTGCTTGTGTACGTGCTTCGGTATTAATAAGAGTCATACGCCGTACAAATTACACCTGCAGAAATATTATCTTACTTGCACTCACTCTCCCCCCTCTTTTCACCCACTACCCAACCCCACCACCCATTCAGCCCACCCATGCAGCTTACACTCTACCCCCACATCACCTACTAACTCCCTACCTCGCTCTACCCCCCACCCACTCATTCCCACCTCTCTATCCCCACCAATTCAGCTCCACCTCTCTACCCCCACCTACTCAATCCCACCTCTCTACCCCCACCCACTCATTCCCACCTCTCTATCCCCACCCCACTATCCCCACCCATTCAGCTCCACCTCTCTACCCCCACACCCTACTTTTTCCCCCCCCCTTTCCCACCCCTGACCCCCACCCCACTCAGCTCCACAACCTCTCCCTAACCCCCCCTCACCCAACTCAGCGCCACCTCTCTCCCCCCACCCACTCAATCCCACCTCTCTACCTTCACCCACTCAGCTCCACCTCTCTACCTCCACCCACTCAGCTCCACCTCTCTACCCCCACCCACTCAGCTCCACCTCTACCCCCACCCACTCAATTCCACCTCTCTACCTCCACCCACTTTCAATCCACATCTTCTCGCCACCCCACCCACTCCAGCGTCTAAACGCTCTGGACCCCCACCCACTCAGCTCCACCTCTCTCCACCCATCCAACCAAAACTACACCACAACTCAATCCAGCCTCTCTCCCCCACCCCACTCAGATCCACTCCTCCACCTCTCTACCATCTACCCACCCCACCTCAAAGCCCACTCTCTACCTCCACCCCACTCAGCTCCACCTCTCTTTACCCACCCACCCATACAATCAATCCCACCTCCCTTCTACCTCCACCCAACTCAGCCTCCAGCCTCTTCTCTTACCCACCCACTCCTCATCCCACCCTCTCCTACCCCCACCCACTCAGCTCCACCTCTCTACCCCCACCCACTCAATCCCACCTCTCTCCCCCTACTCACTCAGCTCCACCTCTCTACCCCCACCCACTCAGCTCCACCCTACCTTTTGCAGGACGTTCATTGTTCCATATCTATGATGTCTGCTGCGGCCTATAGTTATCTCGTTGCCTCAGTCAAAAGATACGACGTAAGTTATAGCCCTGCGAGTGAGGGAGGCCACCTACCCCCCCCCCCCCCACCCCCCCCCCCCCCCCCCCCCCCCCCCCCCCCCCCCCCCCCCCCCCCCCCCCCCCCCCCCACCCCCCCCCCCCCCCCCCGCCCCCACCCCCCCCCCCCCCCCCCCCCCACCCCCCACCCCCCCCTCCCCCACCCCCCCCCCCCCCCCCCCCCCCCCCCCCCCCACCCCCCCCCCCCCCCCCCCCCCCCCCCACCCCCCCCCCCCCCCCCCCCCCCCCCCCCCCCACCCCCCCCCCCCCCCCCCCCCCCCCCCCCCCCCCCCCCCCGCCTACTTAACTGTGTGATTAGCTGGCTAAAACGGTGAGCGTTTCGTGAAACATTGGACCCAAATATTCTTATATTTGTTGCGTGTATTTGATTACACAAACACTTTTAGATGAAAGTATCATTAGATCGGGTAATAAGGTGAAAGAAAACTATGAAAACCCATATTTAGGATGAAAACGACCTGTCATTCATATGCAAGTAGGTCACGCTCTACGTTTCAGGATAAACCACCGTCTAGCCTATGACAGTTGTAGCAATAGACCTATCCCGTCTCACTACGAGAGTCGCAAAAAGTCAATAACTATGGGGAAATGGAGACTTAGCTCGCTCCTATCCCAACCGTCACCAGTGAATTTGAAGCCAAGGCCCTTGCATTGACCACACAAGCTGATAGACCGTAAAATCTCATTAAATCTTCATGTAGGTATTCATTAATTCATTTGTTCATTAATTCATGCATGTGGGCTTTTGCAAATAATCTTGCATGACTGCCACAAAAAATACTGTACCCAATATGCCCTTCAGTCGATCTTGAACGTTAGGGAAAACCAGTATGCCCTTCAGTCGATCTTACTCAAACATTACGCAAAAACCAGTATGCCCGTCAGTCGATCCTACTTGAACGTTCCGGAAAACCAGTATGCCCTTCAGTCGATCTTACTTGAACGTTACGGAAAACCAGTATGCCCTTCAGTCGATCTTACTTGAACGTTACGGAAAACCAGTATGCCCTTCAGTCGATCTTACTTGAACGTTACGGAAAACCAGTATGCCCGTCAGTCGATCTTACTTGAACGTTACGGAAAACCAGTATGCCCGTCAGTCGATCTTACTTGAACGTTAGGGAAAACCAGTATGCCCGTCAGTCGATCTTACTTGAACGTTAGGGAAAACCAGTATGCCCTTCAGTCGATCTTACTTGAGCGTTACGGAAAACCAGTATGCCCGTCAGTCGATCTTACTTGAACGTTACGGAAAACCAGTATGCCCGTCAGTCGATCTTACTTGAACGTTAGGGAAAGTGCGGACTTTACATTCTCTGCATGTCTTCCTGCAGGCACAGCCCATGGCGGAACGCTGCGAAAAGCTGTGCTGCGAAACCACCTCCATGCGCGTCCGACGGCGTGAACCTGCAGCGGACGGGACGCCGTGTGGCTTTGCCACGGTCAGTGTGCGCGCGCGTGTGTGAGTGTGTGTGTGTGAGTGTGTGTGTGTGAGTGTATGAGAGAGAGAGAGAGAGAGAGAGAGAGAGAGAGAGAGAGAGAGAGAGAGAGGGTGAGAGAGAGAGAGAGGGGAGAGAGAGCGAGAGAGGGGAGAGAGAGAGAGAGAGAGAGAGAGACAGAGACAGAGACAGAGACAGAGAGACAGAGACAGAGAGAGAGAGACAGAGAGAGAGAGAGACAGAGAGAGAGAGAGAGAGAGAGAGAATGTGTGCGTGCATGCGTGTGTGTGCGTGCATGCGTGTGTGTGTGCGTGCATTCGTGTGTGTATGAGTGTGCGTGTGTGCGCGCGCATGTGTGTGTGTGTGTGTGAGAGAGAGAGAGAGAGAGAGAGAGAGAAGAGAGAGAGAGAGAGAGAGAGAGAGAGAGAGAGCATGTGTTTGCGCGTTTGTGCGTGCGTGCGTGTGTGAGTGTGAGTGAGAGAGAGAGAGTGTGTGTGTGTGTGTGTGTGTGTGAGAGAGAGAGAGAGAGAGAGAGAGAGAGAGAGAGAGAGAGAGAGAGAGAGAGAGAGAGAGAGAGAGAGAGCGAACGAACTTTATTTTACAAGGGTAGTGAATTAGGCAGTAGTGCCTTTCTTACATTCAGCCCTTGAGGCAAAATATTCAAATGTGGTGTGTGTGTGTGTGTGTGTGAGAGAGAGAGAGAGAGAGAGAGAGAGAGAGAGAGAGAGAGAGAGAGAGAGAGAGAGAGAGAGAGAGAGAGAGAGAGAGATTGGATTGATGGAGTTAAATCACTAGTAACAGTTTAGAGCAAACGCGAATCAAGTCACGGCGTCCCTATTTATTCGCCTCTTACGAATCGCGTAGGGAGACGCGTTGAGTCAATTCTTACCCCGAACCCACAGGGAGAGGGAGAGAGAGAGAGAGAGAGAGAGAGAGAGAGAGAGCGTGCATTATGTGTGCGCACGCGTTAATTTAAACACGAGCATGAGTGACTACAAGTGCACGTACATGAGCGTGCATTATTTCGTGTATATTTGCACTTGTATGTTGTAGTTTGTTGGTGTGTGTGTGTGTGTATCACTGTATGTGGATATGTTTATTTAGGCCAATGCATTATGCACCTGTATGCCTCGTGCAATGAATACGCTCCTAACATTCATTTTCTTAAATACAAGCATGTCTCTTTAAACAATAAGAGTATTGTGTACAGGAAGTGATGATTTCCACTGCTTGTTGCAGGTATGCTTGAACGGGGAATGCGTTCCGAGATGGCAGCTGACCAGCCTATGAAATTTTCATCGGTTACCATGGAGAACTGTCTCAAGGAGAGTCACTCTATAATACTAAGGTCGACAACTTTCAAGCCAGTGCGCCACTGTGCGGCAGCCGAATGTACAGAAAATTCCTACTACGACTACAGGAACCCTTCGAAAATACCTGAATGGGAACTGATAACACCGAGAGTTCCTGATTGCCAGAAATAGAGGAGATTATGTTGTTTACTTGTTTGTATCAATTTTCTTATTTAATGTGCACAAAATCAATATTTTTAGTCTACTGTAGTAGATGGATATTTGTATTCGCTACCAAAAAGTAAGACAATTTCAGGGATCATAACAGGTGATTTTGTAGGTTAAAAAAACAACAGATTCTAGTCTTGGCATTTGTGTATAAAAGTGTAGATAAAACTTAATTTTTTTGAATATGTTCAAAATAAAATATTCCAAGAACTGGAACCATATCGACCATGATCATGTCTACATGTAGTCAAGTGAGATTGCAGAAAGTGTTACACACTGCAGTCTGTTCAGAGCATCCACCGTAAGCCAAACTCCCATGAGCTTCTCCTGTTGTTATCGAGTCCAACAGCCGAACGTCATGAGCCAGGACATGGTACAGAAGCCAAGGGGACGTGTGCAAAACACGTGAACAAAGCGATTAGCATGGACATATCTTTCTATGGACTCACACCTGGTCATCATTGGGCTGCATCCAGTTTATGTGGGGCAACATTGCTTGCCAATGGAGACGCTATCCCACGTGCCCGAGTGGGAGTCAGGAACACTTTCCACCTGGCTCTGCTACTCTGGTGGAAGAGAATGGCAATCAAGAAAGAGGGAAACTAAACACAATGGAATGGGAGAAGCAGGAAATTGAGAGAGAGAGGGGGGGGAGGGGGGGGGGGGGGGATACAAGTGTAGCCAGAAGGAGAATGGAGGACACAGGGCAGTGGAGGTAGATGAAGGGTGGGATGGGTGAGCAAATAAGAGAAGACAGAAAAAAACTAAGTTGAGAAAGGAGCAGGAACCTGAAATGATGCAGAATACAGGACAGAAGGAGAAAAGGGCACAGGAGGAAAGGAAGAAACGAAACAGAAGAAAGGAGAGCAGACATGAAGAAACAAAAAAAGAAGGAAGGAGCAGGAAATAATGAAAAATGTGAGAACAATATTTATTTTTCATGGTAACATCCAGTAGAAACTTTAACAGAAAGGCAAACAATACACTTAAAGTAATAGATTTACAGGATTAAAGAAGAAGGAGAAGGAGGTGAAAAAGATGAAGAAGAAATGAGATGGAGCGGTGTGGACAACGGAAAAGAAGAAAAGTTCAGTCTAGTAAAATGAACATGCAATAGCCATAGAGATAACATGAATCTAATCTTAAAAATTCATAAAATATGTGCCACACTATAGGCCTACCAATTAATCCAAATATAGTACAACAAAGTTCAGGCATAAAATTTGCAACATTTTATTTCAAAGAAAATCCACAAATTGTAGAAATGCTGACAAAAAGGGGTGTGTCAATAGGATGTGAGACTCTTTCTCCAAGACTAGAGAGCATTGCTACGTGACAAGCCTTTGTTTAATGCTGAGCTTGAGTCTTGGTTAACGCAAAGTTTCCACAATCAGTGCAGTCTGCGGCTTGACAATACCACTACCACTACACCTGTCTACCGCAGAATTCTACTACAGCTTTCTATTGCAGAATTCTACTACAGCTTTCTACTGCAGAATTCTACTACAGCTTTCTACTGCAGAATTCTACTACAGCTTTCTACTGCAGAATTCTACTACAGCTTTCTACTGCAGAATTCTACTACAGCTTTCTACTGCAGAATTCTACTGTTCCAATCAAGGCTGGGACCACCAGTGCAACATTCACCTCCCCTGTGCTATGAGCATCTCAGTGCTTCACTTCATACTGTACTTCAACATGCTACGGCCAAACAAAATAAAGTTGTGGTTATGGTAACCTGATCAATCTCTTTTTATTGTTCTGCCAACCCTACACTTTTTTCCAATCCTGAAATATAAAAAAAGAAAAGACGAGGTAGAAAAAAAGTTAATTAAGGAACTGCATGCTGTCCCATATTCCCTATCCTATGAGCACTTAGAGAATCCACTATTTCAGCCTTAAAAAAAAAATAAACAAAGAACAAGCATTTTCAGCTAAAGAGAAATCTTGATTTATGTTCAATTTGGCCTTGTTTAAATTTTTTTCCTTCAAAAATTCATTCACCTAATGACCCTTCCTCTTCCTAACCCCCCCCCCCCCCCCCCCCAACTTTAAAAAAAGGTTGGCCTTATGCAACATGTCTCAGCAGATGCTCCTGTACAGACCAATTTACATGGACGACCATTACATTTGTGGAGCAGTTTTGTGTGCTTACCAAATTTCTGCTGTGGGCACTGCCAGGCCAAAATCAAATGACTCTGCATCCCATCACACTTGGACTGCACTAGTCTGAAATGATGTGGTGGAGAAATGGGTGCCAAGTTCAGATTCAGTGCTAGGCTGACCATAACATCTCATGTGGTGATTGTGCAGGGAAAAAAACCTACATTATTACTACTTCTTCCTTCTTGAAAACAGGCAGCATTCTTAGGAGTTAAATTCATTTTTTTCTTCTTTTAAAAATAGAACAATAATGATAACTCCTATCCACCTGTGAACTTTAGTCATCAGTAAGATTAACCTCAGTCTAAATCCCATCCCTCAGTCTTCCATGGACTTCATGGTTGTTAAGTGTGATGTATGGTACTTGGACAGATCAGCAAAATAATGGACTGATGCAGCTGATTATCTGATGATAGTACTTTCTCTTACAGTTCAGCCAAATATGGAAAGCCAAAGAGTAGCTGACCATCTATCATTATCTACTTCCCTCACTCGAAGTGTGAAAACTTTATGAAGCAAATAAAGTTGATCAAGGGTAGTCCACTTAGCAGGACATTCACAATAACGTTCTAGCATTCTAGTGTTGGGGATCACTGGTTTCTTTACATGTGGAAAATCCCTGTCTGTAAGTCCAGGAAGGAGATTGTAAGGTCTGAATAACCATTGTCATGAGGCTCATTGAGATCTTCAACTTAAACACCACAGTTTTCCAGCACACAATGCCAGTCTATTCACTGTGGATTCTCCCATGGAAAATGCCTCAGCTGGTATTCACTGATCACATCAAGGGACTTCTATTCTTGAACAAGATGACCTCAAATTCTGGTGCCCAGACATGGGTGGTATAAAACTGCTCAAACAGTCATGACTGGGACACATTGAGTGAGCTTGACAGAGGGACTGAGCTACATGGCCTGACCATCCTGTCAGAGCAAGCACATAAGCAGATTTCTACAAGCCCCAGTGGAGATGGCCACATTACTACACTATAGACAGGTGGCATCTTTCTCAAAAAAAGCTATCAGGCAAGAGACTAACAACTGGCAGATCTAACAGTGGTGGAGAAGAGTCACTCACAATAATGTATCACAGAGAGGGCACTCCAATCTCACAGTGAATATTGGAACTTGGACCTTGCCACACGACCACACAGGCGCAAGGTCCAGTCAAAGGCAATATCAGAGTGTGAGAGAAAATGAGAGAGAGAGTGAGAGAAAAAAAAGAAAATATTCCAGCGTGAAACACTATGTACAGAAGCATCAAAATCACATGACAGCACAAAAAGGTCATTTTGCAAATAAGTTGTCCCATATCTCAGCATTAGTCTTATCATTAAAAAAAGTTTGCACTGGGAATGATCTCAAAATTATATCTTGATAATTTTCTGCCAATCAAATGATCGATTACCAAAAAAAGAAGAAATAAAAGCCATGTCAGATTTTAAATGACATGCACATCCTTCACCTGGAAATTTAAATGCAGTTTCACCATCAAACCCACAAAAAATCTGCATCTGTTATGAAAGTCTAGATGCAAAAGCAACATCACATAAAAGTTAAATTCCAATTTGCATAAACTGGATGCTATGTTGCATCAAACTAAATCTCAAATCAAAAAAATGTAAAGAAACCTCCTTGCTTCAAAGCAAAAATAATGTTGGCAGATGGCCATAAAAACATGGGACACAAATTTTGTGAGCAGTCATACTTTAAAAATAAATATGTACAAAACCAGAGAGGTGGAAACATCAGGATAAAATATGTAATGAAACAGTTACACTTACAATGCACAACTTTCAGTTTCATTTGCATGTTTGTATGTCAAAACAATTGCACATGTTTATTTACAAAACACAGAAACAGATTCATTCTTACAAACTCAAATATATAAGCATCACTAATTAGTGATTAAGAGTAGAAACAACTATAATATATCTTTAATCTTACCCCTTGAGTTCATTAACTTTCACTTGTTTCAGAATTTGATTCAGTAGCTTTGAACATTGTTAATACAAGCTGAATGATTTTGTTGGATTCTACCAGGTAGAAAGGAACTTGTATGTTATGGCGTCAATGGATATTTCATATCAGACACAAGGGATGAGGCATGTCATGCACTAATTTCAACATTTTGGACTAAGCTCTTAGCATCATAATTATCATCAGTCACATATAAATGTGCAATGTGATCTTCCACAACTTTTCCAAAGAGGAGCAAGAAATCCTTTAAGTTTTTATGGGTCTCACTAAATATAACTTCCCCTCATATGATCTAAAAATAAGTCACTATGATTATGCATTCATAATTATTTTCATTTCTATTAAAAACAACAAGAAAATGCACAAGAGAAAAACAGCTTACCATGGCAATAAGGCCAGAGGATTAGATTAATCACTGACATAATCTGCACACACTTTATTTAGTGGAGGAATAAATTCAGGTGATACATTCACAACAACCAGTCTACCGACAGCATTCCGACGGGAATGATCCAAGTGCAATTAACAGTGTCATGTTAAAGTCAAAATCTCAATACTGACGTCCAGTTTCAAAACACTCCCTCCTCAGGGCAAACACTCCTCACACAACTCTGCAAAACCCAAGCAGCCATGCTCTAAGTCTGAAGTCTGCCTCAAAAAATCTAATTACACAGAAGTGGCACATGATTATCAAAAACAAAAACTCACACATTAGGCAAAATATCATCTTTAGAAAAAGTGCAGGAGTCAACAAACACAGAGGTAAATCACAGAGACATAAAAAACACATCAATCACATTCTCAAAAATATTGTCATGATCAACCAACATGTTTCCTCCCAACCTGGTATGTACAATGAAGCCAACTTGGATCCTGTTTAATCTAACAAGAAGATTCCTGTTACCAAAAAGCATATACCAAACCCAAACAACAACAACAACATAAAAGCAAACCAGCATAACATAACACAAGAAGAAAGAAAAACTAAACAAATTGCTCCAGAGTGCATTCTTTTGCAAGAGGTACCTGGCGCAAAAATCTTTCAGCAATGAGTGAAACTTTGATGAATAACTGGAAAAACCTATTAGTAAGTTGTACACAGGATGTCATAATATTATTAACACTATTGGTTTAAATGACACATAAGATTTTGTATGCACATAAAGGCATTCAAGTTCCTCCTCTACTTGACTTGCACTCCAAGATGGAATTCTTAAAATAATAATAACAATTGCTAACTATCATCACTGTCATTGCCTCATCCCATGTAATTCTCATCATCATCATCATCATCATCATCATGAGGATGAAATGACTGATGACAAAGGTAATCATAATAACAAAATGGAAGATGAATTAATTAAGCACATAATTACACACAGCTCATAAGCATTTCAGCAGTTACAAATGCTGTGATCTTTTTGAGTCAAGATCTTCTACACCGCAATAACAATTTGCCAGCCATCCAATGATATAGTGACTTATCATAAGGAAAATCAACCGAACAGTTGCGTAACTGTAAAAATAAACATTCATTGCAGTGTAAGTTCCTGTTGGAGAAAGCTACATTACTAAATGTGATATCAATTTCAAGGTTGATTACAGTATGATGCTGATGATGATGCTGATGATGATGCTGATGATGATGCTGATGATGGCAACGATGACGACTACAATGACAATAATGATGATGATGATGATACTGATGATGATGATGATGATGATGATGATGATGATGATGATGATGATGATGATGATGATGATGATAATAACAATAATATAATAATAATTTTAAAATAAAAATAAAATAAAAGTAAAATTTTAGAAAGAATTTGCTGCTTGTTATAATATAGAAACTTTAGGGCCTTGAGAAATGTTTGCCTAATAGATAGAGCTACCACAACATCAAACCACCAGTTTTTTCAAACCCAAACCCGAAGTGCCACAGAACGGTACTTTGAGTGTTCCAGTGTCATGGCCTTTCCTCCAACATGTCTTCTCCCACAAAGAGAACTCACTGAGTATGCTAGTCAGCAATACCATGGAAACATTGCAGAAGTTTCCATGTGGCAACCATCATTTGACTAAGAAATGGCATAGAAATTATCATGGTTACTTGGGTAGATCTATAAATTAATTACTTTTCCCCCTATAGAGCAGCACACTAATATGGCATATGAGGAGAGAGAGAAAGAGAGAAGGGGGGGGAGGGGAAGGAGGGAGGGAGGGAGAGGAGGGAGGGAGGGAGGGAGTGAGGGAGGGAGGGGGGGGGAGGAATGGGTGAGGGAGGGAGGGAGGGAGGGAGGGGGAGGAAAGAGAGAGAGAAGAGAGAGAGAGAGAAGAGAGAGAGAGGAGAGAGAGAGAGAGAGAGAGTGAGAGAGAGAAGAGAGAGAGGTGGGGGGGGGGGGGGGGAGGAAGGGAGGGAGGAGAGAGAGAGGAGTAGAGAGAGAGAGAGAGAGATAGAGAAGAGAGGAGGGAGAGAGCGAGAGAGAGAGAGAAGAGAGGGAGAGAAGGGAGAGAGGAGAGGGAGAGAGAGAGAGAGAGAGAGAGAGAGAGAGAGAGCAGAGAGAGAGAGAGAGGCGAGAGAGAGAGGAGAGGGGTGGGGGGGAAGGGGAGGGAGAGGAGGGAGGGAGGGAGGGAGGGAGAGAGAGAGAGAGAGAGGAGGAGAGAGGAGAGAGGAGAGAGAGAGAGAGCGCGGGGGGGAGGAGGAGGGAGGAGGAGGGAGAGAGAGAGAGAAGAGAGAGAGAGAGAGAGAGAGAGAAGGGAGAGAGAAAGAGAGAGAGAAGTAGAGAGAGAGAAAGAGAGAGAGAGAGAAAGAGAGAGAGAGACAGAGAGACAGGGAGAGAGAGAGACAGAGAGACAGGGAGGGAGAGAGAGAGAGAGAGAGAGAGAGAGAGAGAGAGAGAGAGAGAGAGAGAGAGAGAGAGAGAGACTGAGGAGAGAGAGAGACTGAGGAGAGAGAGACAGGGAGAGAGAGAGACAGAGACAGAGAGAGAGAGAGAGAGAGACACTGAGGAAGAGAGATATCACAACAAAATCATATTAGGCAATATTGCACAGAGCTCCACTTAAAGCAGATGCCACAGAGCAATGTATGTCGTTCAGTGACACTTTATTTAGTTCCAAACCACAACTGCTTTTGTGTGTCACATCATGATCATTCATTTTGAAAAAGTCAAATGCAAACATACCCTTTGACCAAATACTGTTTGGAAGTGAAATCTCTCTCCTCTCCCTCTCTCTCTCTCTCTCTCTCTCTCTCTCTCTCTCTCTCTCTCTCTCTCTCTCTCTCTCTCTCTCTAAATTAGAGTTATATTCGAGAAAAATGCCCAAAAGATATTTTCCTAAATATTCTTCCTTTTTTAAGTACAGATTTCTAGTGCATCGACACACTCCACAATCTCTTCAAAATAAAGTCTCTGCAACTGAAAAAAAAATCTAATAAATCCAAGTGGAGATCATTGACAAGATCAAGATGTAGACAAAATGGCTGTGAATATCTCCAGCTAAGTTTTCATCTGCACCACAAAGCTCAATGCACCAATTACTCCAAAATGCATGCCAAAAATGCAAACAGAAATAAAATGATTTTAATTAATAGGACTGCAAAGTGCCACAGTAGGCAGTCGCGTACATTTCAACATCGTGTTTCTGCTGGAGCAGTAGGGAGACTGCAAAAGTGAATCATACTGCAAACTACCATAAACACCAACCAAAAATGTAAAATTTGATACAAAAACTGTACACGTTCGTTCTATATCTCTAGAACCATCTTCCTCAAGGTTTGAGTTAACCATAGCATCCAAATAAAAACTCCAGTACAGCACATAGCAGGGTACTTTCATTGCAAAGTCTAAGTATGGTGGTTTTTAGCTGGAGTGTCAGCAGTCACAGCAGGGCAGAACTCACCTCCAACAACTATGCAAGCTGCACTTAGAAGCCTGCTGGAATAATATACCCATCAAAACCTGGCACACTAGCATCAATAATTTCATGCAGACACCCACTTGTCTTCAACCGCATCTTCTCGTGGGTAGCAACCAGCAGGAACACAGAGATCCAGCACAATGTACAAGAACAAGGAGCTTCATATGAATCACATCTTCTTCTTTTTTTTATACCTCATCCAGGCTTGACCAGTGTATGAATCCTGGAGATTAAGTTTGTGGTGGCCCTGCATACAACCACATAAGACTTGATAAAACAGCATTCTTATCAGGCAGGGATATCTCAATGATAGGACAAGCTCTGGCAGGTTATTTGGACAGCAGGCACATCAAACTTACCCATCAGGTCTGCTTGCAAGTATGGGAACCTGTGAAGTAGCACGCATGCAAATAGAAAATTACACAGGACAAGCACTCAAAAACCCCATTGAAAAATGCAAACAAGGTGAGATCAAAACTCATCCTATTACTAGATTTCTTCAGAACACGTGTACAGTTTACTCTTTTTAATTCATGTTACTGTCTTCTATCATTTAACTGTTCTTTTTGGTAGTGGGTATTTTCAAGTTTGTTGGCTATAAATTTCATGATGCACAAGTGTTGGCCATGGTAGGACTGAAAATGGGCTGAGTTACCATACAAAGAGTAGAAGGGAGTGTATAAAAATTTCACGATGTACAAGTGTTGGCCATGGTAGGACTGAAAATGGGCTGAGTTACTATACAAAGAGTAGAAGGGAGTGTATACAAATTTTACGATGCACAAGTGTTGGCCATGGTAGGACTGAAAATGGGCTGAGTTACTATACAAAGAGTAGAAGGGAGTGTATACAAATTAAGGGCTGAGTTACTATACAAAGAGTAGAAGGGAGTGTATACAAATTAAAACCAACAAGAAGACAAGAAGACAATGGGGAGAAGTAAAAGGGATGAGAGACCAAGACTAGGCAGAGTACAACGTATGACTTGAGCTGTTCAATGCTCCCATCATCTGTTGAAACCCCTCGCTGCAGGCCTCTCAGAGCTGACTTCACCATACACATTTGTTCCAATCCTTACTTCAGATCTCAATTTATGATGTAATGTCTCATTAACATACATGTACTAAATTTTACCCCTTATTGTCACATACATCAACTCTTGACATTATCTATCAGTGAACTGATCAAACACTGCTTCTACTTTCAAGTCATAGTTTTAGTTGCCTTTATGCAAAAGAGAAAATTAAGGGAATTTTCCCACTAGATTAGGATTTAAAAAAACATACCCCTCTATCATTAGAGTAAACTTCTGTCCCAACTACATTAGCACCTACAACTGATTAAGATGTTCACAAATGGTCACACAGAATGAAAGTTGACAAGTCACCTCACAGAGAGGTGGTTCGAAAAACAAAAGAAAGTGGAGGTGATGCATAAATAATGTTCACGCAATCAGCAACACCTGCCAGCACATTTCCATAATTTTACCCATTAGTTTGTCAGTCAAGTACTAGAACAGTTCTTCAGAGAGAGGTGGATGGATTTTTGCTTGAAGTTTGCACCACTTTTGTCTTTGCAAACCCTACAATCGCAAGAAATCTTCTGTGAAAAATTCTTGACACATTCTCTCTCTCTCTCTCTCTCTCTCTCTCTCTCTCTCTCTCTCTCTCTCTCTCTCTCTCTCTCTCTCTCTCTCACACACACACACACACACACACACACACACACACACACACCTACCTTTCTCCATCTGACAAAGCAAACAAACCCCATCCACACTACAATGCTCATTATGGGTAGAAAAGGTCACGATTTGATATATCATCATTCGGCAGGCTAGCTGTTCATCACCAGAACTGTCTCGACAGTTCTAAAGCCTGACTCTGCCCTCTGCTGCATTGCAAGAGACTGGGAGGCCACCATCTCTTGCAGGAGTTAGCAAACAAGATGGATGCTGATGGAGAACAAGCATCATGTATTGCCATCTGGTGCAGAGCTGCCAAACGTGCTGAGAAGGGCAGCTCGGTGCAAGATGATCTTGCAGCAGCCAACAGCTGAGGCTGAGGGGTACAGCTTGTCTGGTAAGACACATGTGCGACCCGTCTTCAAGTCCACAGCAATCATGTCCTCAAACGCCCCGGGCCCCGAAGGGTAGCGTGTCTCACCCCCAATGACCACCAGAGACCCCTGGTGGCAGCAAAGGCCAAAGTTGTAGCGGTCGAAGTTTGGGATGACTCCAAAGTCGATGACTGCCCCATCCTCGATGACCTTCAAGATGTTCCCATTGGTGGAGATCACAAAGGCTTCATCGTTGACAGTGATGGCGCGGCTCTCTGTGATGGGTGAGGTGAAGTGTCCCACGATGGCTGCCATGCGGATAGTCAAGTCAAACATTTGGATCTCTCTAGTGCGGCCCCCACCTCGCTTCCTTCCACCATAGACGAAGATTCGGTCAGCGATGACGGCAGCTGACATGGAGTAGACCCCAATCATAAGGGTCCCTACCGAGGACCACTTCCGGCGCTCGACGTCATAGAAGTCCACGGTATTGAGGGCACCCTCCCGCTTGTTGCAGCCCCCCACCACATAGAGGCCCTGGGGTGTGGAGACCATGGCGTGGTAGCAGCGCCGATCCAGCATGTCAGGGCAGTCCTGCAGAAACAAGGCACTAGTCACCAGCATGCCACCTTGTAGTCTTCTCTGCCAGTAAGGAAGGATGGATGGAATGGATGAATGAATGAAGGAAGGAAGGAAGGAGGTTTTACGGCTTACCAGTCCTTGTTGGCTATGTAAGGCAATTGATAAGAACATCACTAGAACTAGTTAGACTGACATCAAGTCACACATTGATTTCCCTAATTATTCCCCTTTTACAAAATGTGTAGGGAGACTTGGTGGGTCAATTGTAACCCCCAACACACAGGGGGGAATAGCAGCACAGCACTGCTGTGTACAGTACAGTCCAATGCATGACGGTGAAGGACAGGATGGAATGAGAGATGAACAAACCGTAGAAGTGAGATGTGGAGTTAAGGGAGGAACACAAAGCAAAACCAGACAAATTTCATGTATCAAAATGCATGTTATCATTATTCAATGTCTCCTAGGAGAATTGTTTTAATAGGCAATTATTGATCTATTTATTCATTAGTTCATTTATGTGGTCATCTATCTACAGTGCACTCCGGTTAACGCAACATCACAGGGGGACGGAAGAAAAGGTCGTGTTAACCAGAGGTCAGGAGAGGTAACTTTTCTCAATCTTCAATGTGCTATGCGGGATTACATCCCTTCTCAACCCAACCACTGTGCATAACTGGTGTGCACAAGGCACATAATGTGTGTGTTTGATTTTTTCCTGTGTTTTTGTTTTCTTTTTGCTTGTTTTGTAACTTTATTTCCATCATAACCAGTGAAAAGAAATAAGGCAAAGCATGTTGAGTGCATGAATTTTCAAATGAGACAAAGTAAGATATCAATGGAAACATGACACGTGAAACTGTGACGTTGCTTGAAATGACACAGGACTTGTGAGACAGCAACACAACAACAAGAAAACTGATGGAATTTCTACTAACAAGGAGTAGATTGTAAGGAAATTACTTGAATGAAGGCTTGAACATTTTTGTTATTTTCACCTGAAATTTTCTTCCCATTTGGAATTTCTCGAATGAGGATTGGAATGCTGAAAACACATCAAGAACATCATCTTCACAGCCAGTTTTAAATGGCTTGATCTGGATGGTGTTGTGTGTGACTGAGTGGTCAGGAAAATTTTTGGTCAACTGACCTTGCTGCCATTCCCATACCAACCTTGCTGTCATTCCCTTACCAACCTTGCTGCCATTCCCATACCAACCTTGCTGTCATTCCCTTACTGACCTTGCTGTCATTTCCTTACTGACCTTGCTGTCATTCCCTTACTGACCTTGATGCCATTCCCAAACCAACCTTGCTGGCATTCCCTTACTGACCTTGCTGTCATTTCCTTACTGACCTTGCTGTCATTCCCTTACTGACCTTGATGCCATTCCCATACCAACCTTGCTGTCATTCCCTTACTGACCTTGCTGCCATTCCCATACCAACCTTGCTGTCATTCCCTTACTGACCTTGCTGCCATTCCCATACCAACCTTGCTGCCATTTCCTTACTGACCTTGCTGTCATTCCCTTACTGACCTTGCTGTCATTTCCTTACTGACCTTGCTGTCATTCCCTTACTGACCTTGCTGCCATTCAATTGCTGACCTTGCTGTCATTCCCTTGCTGACCTTGCTGTCAGCTTACCCCCAGTTGTTCTCTCATGTTTCCCTTCAGACTCATCACTCTAAATATAACAGTCAAGAGATGACCTTGGAAAAGAACTTCCTGCTCTGCCTGACATGGTGGCCAAATGAGGAACAATGAAACAATGAGCTCAAGTCAGAAACTGAGAGCTGGCTAACACCTTCACTAGGTGGTAAAGAGTTCATACAGAAATTACGGCTGCAAGGGTGAAGTATAGTGTTATAATGCAACCAGAGTTAATTAAAACAACTCAAGTCTCATTCCACAAGGTCAGACATGGCAACAGGGGACTCCTGGCAGGCAAAAGCAAATGCTCTCAGACTTTCCCATAAATTCAAGATGGATTCTGTGCAGTGATGCTGCAGGGACATTTCATCATAAAATGTGATCCACATGAGAGAATTTCACCATTCTCAATACAGGACTCCTCCTTTCAACAAAAAAAAGAAAGAAAAAGAAACAATTCCTCTCTCTCTCTCTCTCTCTCTCTCTCTCTCTCTCTCTCTCTCTCTCTCTCTCTCTCTCTCTCTCTCTCTCTCTCTCTCTTCTTTGTTCTTTGTCTCTCTCTCTTCTTTGTGTCCATCCATCCCTCCCCCTCTCTCTCTCTTTCTCTCTCTCTCTCTCACACACACACACACACACACACACACACACACACACACACACACACACACGCACACACACACATGAGACTCCTACTCTGACTAACCTGCCAGGCATTGGTGCTGCTGTCAAAGCAGAGAAGATATGCCCGCCGTCCCGACTGTCCCGAGATGTAGATCTTGTTGTCATGGGCACAGACTGCAAAGCCTATGCCAGGATCTATTGGCAGTGAGCACAGAGGTGACCACGTCAGGCTGCTGAAATTGTAGGCATACACGTTGGGCAGGATCCGGGAGGAGACATGAACTCCAATGGCCACGAGGACCTCCTCGTAGTGACGGGGAGGTAGAGCCATGTCCAGAGCTTTCTTGCTGGTGGGAGAGCTGTGCTCTTCAAGCAAGCGGCTGAGGAACTCCAGTGAATTCTCATCATTCAGCACACTTCCCAAAGCTTCCACTGTCAACTTCAGGCACTGGGTGGAGACATAGCGCAGGCGGATTGTCTTGAAGATGTCCACCAGATAGAGTTCTCGCTTGGCAGGGTCGTGGGACATCCATCGCACCACCGAGTCCAGAATGCAATCCTCACTTGGAACTCTGAGTTCGTCATCAGCAAGAAAGTCCAGCAGCTCAGGGACATCCAGAGAGACAAACTCGGCCTCCTGTGCCACAGTAAGGAAATTCTTCAGGATGAAGTTGGTTGACCTCTGCAGGAGGTTCCGGCAGTGGAGACTCTTGGCAAGCCGCCAGATTCCCACGGCGTTCTCTTTGGAGATCTGCTCTGCATACAAGTCCTCACATCGTTCCTGCAGGCAGCGCATCTGCAAGAGCGTGGCAGCCCGAAGCATCTCCTCGGCATTGTCCACTGTGACAACATTGCCCTTGCCCTCATAGTAGAAGCAAAGAATATCACAGAAGATGGAATCCCTGATCCCCATGAGTTTGACTTTGTTGTCCAGGCTTTCTTTCATGCCCGAGGTAAACATGGCCAGGAAGTAGTCAGAGATGGCACAGAGGAAGAGCTTGTGGCAGTGGAAGGTCCGCCCATTGATGTCAATGAGGATGTCTGTGAAGGTGGACTTGTCAAAAAGGTGACGCAGTCCATCCAGAACGTTGAGGCTCACCTTGGTTTTCCAGTTTTGACCCATGGTGAAGTGTTGCCGTCTTTCTCTCTCTCACATCCAGAAGTGCTTAGTCAAAAGTTGTAACTTTCTGCAATAGTAAAGGATTTGGATCATTGGTCAGTACAATAAAGTGAAGCAGTGAGCTAAACTCCATGCATATCCTCCTCCCCCCCCCCCCCCCCCCCCATCTCTCTCTGTCTCTCTCTCTTGCTCTCTCTCTCTCTCTCTCTCTCTCTCTCTCTCTCTCTCTCTCTCTCTCTCTCTCTCTCTCTCTCTCTCTCTCTCGCTCTCTCTCTCTCTTGTTTAGGGTATGTGTTCCAAGACTGAAACGCTGATAATGAACTGAGATGACAGCTTTTGACTAATCAACTCATTGCCATACATCTACAACCATTTTGCTTATCAATTTGCTGCCCATCATAAAGATTGATTTCATACATGGTTTTCGAACAAAGTGTGATAACCAACTGGCAAAATCAGCCACAGAGAACAATGTATGCATACATATGATCAGGGCAACTGCTTTCCTGCATGCACCTGTGTATGTGTATATGCATATTGTTTCTCTCTCTCTCACTCTCTCTCTCTCTCTCTCATTCTCTGTGCATGCACGCACATGTGTGTGTGTGCGCGTGCGTGCGTGCGTGCGTGCGTGCGTGCGTGTGTGTGTGTGTGCCTGCACACACATGCAAACACATAATAACAGTCGGGGCATGCACATTTGTTTACTTGCATACTTCACCATTTTACATCAAGTCTTCCCATACAAAAAAATGTCTCTGGTAAGCTTGGCACAGTTTTTCTTTGCATACTTTTTCAACAGGCGTGAACTAAACTATGTGTGCTACACTTAAGAAACAAAACAGCAGGAATTAACGTACAAGAACAAAACAAGTACAAGTATTAAGTTTCAACCCTTGTTTTCAGTATGTACAGTAATTTTCTAACTACAATCCATTCGTTTTACTGAGCAAGCAACGTTTGTTGACACTGCACATAAGCAGGAGAAACACTCGTTTGGGATGCATGACAAGGAAGTAGACAAGGTTTGAGGACGGAAAATTCAACGCGATAAGGAAAAAAATGTTTATGTCAAGAGGGGCATACGAGTAAAAACAGACGTACATCATCTCGAAGTGAGACTGCAGTGTCAGGGTGACGCCTAAACACATTTTAACACCAACGTCACACTCTGCCAAATTACACCACACCCGACTAATCGGCTAAGTAGACATTACCTTTCCGTCCCGCGGCCTCGAGTCTCGACAGGCAAGAAAGTCATCAATGCGAGATATTTTTAAGACACATCGTACCCTAGGACATTGGGAGGAAAATGTAAGGGATAAAACTTTACATAGAAGAAACAAAAAATTATGAGAACATCATCGCTACAAAAGGAATGAGTCTTACGTTGGTTTAGCTGCACAATATGTGGTGTTTGTTTCCATCGATCAATCAGCCCGGAAACCCTCGTTTGCCACGGGAGTTAAGTCCCTTTGAAGCACCTGTTGAAGGGAGGCAACTCTCTGGTCACGATGGCTTGGTGAAACGCTGGAAACTTTCGCAAATACAATCTTTTCCTGAAGTCAATAAGACAAAGACAGATCGGTTGCTCGCGAGGAAGCAATGTGTGGGATTTGTTGTATATTTTCGTCAAAAGAACATGTCTTTCCCAAGGTACAATGTTTTTCCTTAGTCTATTCCGCCCACATGCCGCATGGAATCAATCTTACTTCTTACTCTTAGTCTGTGAGATTCATCATTTCATGTCTGTAAAGGCAGACTCCGACCAGCGCCGTAAAACAGATGAAAAACCAAGAACAACTAGGACACACTTTCTTCTAGCTCCTGACCCCCATGAATACACGAAAACATCTCATTCCATCTGCTGGACACCTGAACAACCTCAAGTGGCTTACCAGCAAAGAAATTTATTCTTGTTGATGTGATTATTGACATTCCAGGATTCCTCACTTCTGACCTGGCCATTTAAGAAATGTCAACAATGATTCTGGAAGTGATTTTCTCCCATTTTCCTTCTTCTTAAATTTTTGGAAACTAAGTAATTTGGCTGTGGAGTGTTCCTTCGTTTCCTTTTTGTTTTTCATATTGACACAAGGAGAATTGTAATGTTACACAAGTAAGGAGATACTGAATCAAACAACACTGCTGCTGTTGTTACAGCTTGATACTTGCTACCTTTACAACCACTAAGATTACTACTGCAGTTGATGCTGCTCAGTTGCCATCACTACTGCTGTTCCTACTACCATTGCTACTTTATTGCTACTGTGGCTCCTCCTCCTCCTCCTCCTCCTCCAATGACTTTCTTCTGTTGTGGTTTGCAACAACTGCTACTATTTCCACAGGGTATCACCTCCACTACAACAACTTCTACTGCTTCTTTTGTTCCCATTTCTGACTAAATGCCTGCATGGTCATTTCCAGACCACCCCAGAGTTGGAATCCAGGATTGGGAGGCGTGGACCTGATGCTGTTGCCATGTCAACAGTCACAGTCCAGCCTGACCTGACAGCCATGTTTGCAGGGTACGTCCTGCATCTACGAGGCACCCTGACCTCCCAGCCACTCAGAAGTGCTAAGGGGGACCTGCTGCTGTGGAATGGGGAGATCTTCGGTGGACTTGAGGCAAGGATGCTTAAAACTTTCATTTCTCTTTCTCCAATTAGTTTCACTGCAAGGCTACATTAGACATTATGCCTACAATGTGAAAATGTATGATCAAGAACTGAATTTTAAACAATAGTTTTTGTTTCTTTAATTGTTTTTCCAAAGAGAGAGAGAGAAAAAAAGGAAAAAAGCTTGCACAAATATGTTTGGATTCACAGTGTAAAACTTGCATTTCTTTATCAGCTAAACAAAACAAAACCAAAAACTACACATCTAACAAATATTATTTGGTCCAGACATACATTTGTATACTTACATCCTGTGTGAAGTGGTGTATATGTGTGTGTGTGTGTGTGTGTGTGTGTGTGTGTGCATACTTGTGTGGTTGTGTGTGTGCATGTGTGAATGTGTGTGTGTGTGTGTCTGTGTGTATGCCTGTGTATGTGTGTGCATGCATGCATATGTATGTGTGTGTGTGAGTGTGTTTGTGTGTGTGTGTGTGTGTGCGTGCGTGGCATGTATGTGCATGTGTGTGTGGCGTGTATGTGTATGTGTGTTCATGTGTGTGTATGTGCATGCATGTGCATATGCTTTTTTTTTACAACTTTGTATCAACAGATATTTCTGCTATGTGGCACAAAGTTTTTAAAATTATTTGTGAAAATCCATTTTCAACGTCTTTGCCCAGTATGTCAATGGAAGGAAAATATAAATACTAGGTGCTCATTTTGTCTGCCTGTCCTGTTGTCATGGTGACTGTGTCAGATGGAGGAGGACAGCAATGACACCATGGTCCTGATGGAACAGTTGAGTGCTGCAACATCAGACCAAGAAGTTGTGGACATCTTGAGGAGAATACAGGGACCCTGGGCCTTGATTTACTGGCAGGTAACACACCATCTTTTCAGCTCTCTTGCGATGTCATCTTCCTCTGAGGTACTAAGCAATGGGAGTAAACAATCTTCAGTTGAAAATTCAGACAATATCTTTTTTTTCCCCCTCTCTCTTTTTGTTGTTGGGGAAGTGTTAATGATATGTAAGTTAGTGCAATTTTCTCATTTCATGATGAACTATTTATTATTTTCCCCTTGATTCAACTTCTTTCTGACCAACAACATGTACAAGTATATTCAAAACAGTGGTACAACTTTTGCCTCAACCAAAAATTTTGAATTTTTTTCTGGATCACCAGTCCAAATTTCATGAAGACTGAAGTAAAAAATGGATGTTTTATAAGTTTTGGAAAACTGATTTTTTTTTCTAGAGAGCAAGTGTTATTTTCTTATGGCAACATTTGTCAGAACAGGGTCCAAAGACTGATATAAACAACAACCGTCTACCTTGGGATGATGATTAATTATCACTCAAGGTCCTGTAAGTCATTCATGTGTTTCATTTCCCAGTCCAGTAAGGACTGTGCAATTTGTAGGAAAAAATCAGTCAAGAACAGCCATGTGGGGTGGGCAGCGATGGGCGGTAAATGGTTGAGCAGGGTGGGCAGTAATGGGCGGTACAGGATCTTAAGAGTTAATAAATTTTTAACATAGTGCCTTAGTTCTTTTGCTTTTGTTCACTTTGTAAATTTTAAATGAATAGACATAACTCTGTTATACATTGGAAACAATGAACTTTTGGGCAGTGCTTGGTTACTGATGGCATGCTGGCTAATTTCAGGCGGAACAGAGTCAGCTGTGGTTTGGTCGAGATGTCTTTGGACGGAGGAGCCTGTTGTGGCACTTTCCCTCCAAGGAAGAAGACGTCTTTGCTCTATCCTCTGTCCGCATCCATCCCTATGTGAGCTGGATTTCTGTTTCTGCAAAATGAAATGAACTGTAACTGTTCTCTGTCCAAAAATGCATCTATGTGAGCTGGATTTATGTTTCTACAAAATGAAATGAGCTGTATATTCCTCTCCTATCCACTGCACAGACATTTTTCTGCAGTAGTCTACAGGATTGTCAACTCTTGTTCATTCAGATTTTACACATTGATGTTTAAACAATTTCTAAAATTGGTCAAATGCCAAGATATGTCTTTTTCTGGCCTTTTCTCCCCCATTTTCAATTTAATGTAAATCTTACATGAAAGTAGTATGACACTCTATATTACAGGAAATATTGTACATGAAAAAAAATTGAGTTTGTTGCATACTACATGCTGACAACTTCATTGTGTTTAAAAAGCAAATTGTTTTTCTTACAGCATTTTCCTGCTAATTCAGTAAATGGATGGGTGGATGGATGGATGGATGGATGGATGGATGGATGGATGGATGGATGGATGGATGGATGGATGGATGGATGGATGGATGGATGGGAGGGATGGGATGGGATGGGATGGATGGATGGATGGATGGATGGATGGATGGATGGATAAATGGATGGATGGATGGACATGAATGTATGAAAATACCTCCGGAGGCTTTTTCATTACCACTGAATTCATTTAATTATGTCCTACAACGATATCCCATAGAAATTAATCAGATAAATCCATGTTGTCCTTATATTTTATTCATTGTACAAACTTTTACATGCAATTCCTCAACAGACCTGTCACCACCTCCATGTCTCTATTCCTGGTCTTTCCCATGAAAATTGCTTTCTTTTTAATCACCCTTTCTTACTGTCGTTTCCCCACATTGCTCTATTTGCTTGTAGGAATTTTCTGAGGTGCCCTCTGTTGGAATGTACAAAGTGCAGTTTCCCAGAGGTGAAAGTGTTGCCATGACAGCAGGCTCAATCCCCATAACTCTGTTTCCCTGGAGCCAGGAGGTGCTGTGGCCAGGCACTTCAACCAGAGTTGTCTCCTCCTCCACAGTCCCCCCAGAAATTCTCCAGCCCCAGTTGGAGCCGAGACTTTTACTCCAGGTACCTGAGTTTGAAGACTAAAAACCTTGCTTCTTCCCAGGAATCGCCATGCAAGTAGATAAAGTTTGGTTTCTGGTTAGTTTATTCTGCCCCTAAAGATTTTTCACCTCACTGA
Organism: Theodoxus fluviatilis; assembly: GCA_034096865.1. Classification (NCBI taxonomy): domain Eukaryota; kingdom Metazoa; phylum Mollusca; class Gastropoda; order Cycloneritida; family Neritidae; genus Theodoxus; species Theodoxus fluviatilis. The sequence goes on from JAWQFJ010027098.1 coordinate 214,918, forward strand.
CAGGCTTGGAGCTATGCAGGCCTAATTTGAATGTCAGGACCAGAGAAAGTTGTCATCTTGTGGTCCGTGTTTTGATCTCACGGATGTAGAGTTGAAAGAATCATGAGTCTAACTTAATGTGTTGGCTTCCTGTTTCATCATCATATGTTAGTATTTTGTAGTTTTTGCCAGTTGATATTTAAACACAGCAGTGTAGGCATGGGAAGCATTAGAGGATGCATGAAATGAAACTAAATAATATTGCGTGAAATGAAATGAAACTAAATAATATTGCATGAAGTAAAATGAAATAAAATAGAATTAAGCAAAAGGAAAGAAAACACAATGGAATGAGATGAAGTGAAATGGAATGAAATGAAACGAAACACGATGAAATGAAACAAACTGAGATGAAGTGAAATGAAGTTAGGTAAAATGTAGTGAACTCATATGAAGTAAAAGGAGGTAAAGGAAGTAAAATGAAACAAAATAAAGTGAAATGAAGTTCATTGACATTTACTGAAATGAAATAGAATGAAGTGAAGTGATCTGGACTGAAATGAGGAGCATCTCACTGCAGGTGCAGCCTTGCGTGGGGCTGGAGGCCTGGATGCCCACCATGAACGAGGACCTGCCAAGAGCAGGTGACCTGCTGCCGGAGCTTGGTTCCCACTCCCCAGACACCTATCTACAGGAGGTGCTGGCATCCAGTGGAACTCTGCAGACTGCAGCCAGGCAGCTGCTCTCTGTCCTGGAGACTGCAGTGTGGTGCCGAGTCTTCAACCTTCCCCGGGAGACTGTGGGCAGGACGGAGGCAGCCAGTGCACCAAGGGACTGCAGGGACAGGGGCAGCTCGGCCGACTGTGCAGCGCCTGCTCCTGACCCTGCCCAAGCTAAAGTGGCCATCCTGTTTTCTGGTGGCATTGACTCCACTGTGCTGGCAGCACTGGCAGACAGGTGAGCTTAGCAGACTCATGAAGCTTGCAGGCAGGCTACAGAGATTGGCAGACAGGTGAGTGTAGCAGACTCATGAGACTGGCAGGCAGGCTACAGAGATTGGCAGACAGGTGAGTGTAGCAGACTCATGAAACTGGCAGGCAGGCTACAGAGATTGGCAGACAGGTGAGTGTAGCAGACTCATGAGACTGGCAGGCAGGCTACAGAGATTGGCAGACAGGTGAGTGTAGCAGACTCATGAGACTGGCAGGCAGGCTACAGAGATTGGCAGGCAGGTGAGTGTAGCAGACTCATGAGACTGGCAGGCAGGCTACAGAGATTGGCAGACAGGTGAGTGTAGCAGACTCATGAGACTGGCAGGCAGGCTACAGAGATTGGCAGGCAGGTGTGTGTAGCAGACTCATGAGATTGACAGAGAGAGGTGTGAGAGATAAGCATACAGGCAAGGCACACAAGTGAGAGTGGGGGGGGGGGGGGGGGGGGGGGGGGGGGGGGGGGGCAAGTACACAAGCAATCTAAGTGGCAGACAGCTGAAAATAGTACACAAGTGATAAAGAGTGACAGACAGGCAAGAGAAAATGATGTTGAGGTGTGAGAGATTAAGAGATGGGCAGGTCACCCACTTGAAAGTAGCAGATAGGTGAGAGCTTATCACACAAGTTAAATGACCAACAGAGTCCAGAAAAAGTAGTATGAAGGCGAGAGAGATAAGGCAAGGGCGCACACATGAGAGTAGCAGACAAGTTAGAGAAAGACAGAGGAGAGAAATAGCAGTAGACATGGGAATTGCAGGATGCATACTCCCTGGTAATGACCCCCTGTGGGTTCGGGGTAAGAATTGACCCACTACATCTCCCTACGCGATGCGTAGGAGGCGAATAACTAGGGACATCATGACTTGATTCACATTTGATCTAAACTGTTCCAGTGATTTTCGTGCTTAATGGCCTTATATAGCCTACAGAGGCTGATAGGTCGTAAAACACCATCCATCCAATCCAATCTCTGGTAATGGGACGCCAAAGACAGACTACAATGATGATGCAGAGTTCATGTGAAGCAACAGCTTTACTTTGAGGTTTCTCTCCTACTTGATGAAGCCTTCCATTGCAGATGTGTACCCCCAGGGGAGCCCATAGACCTGCTCAATGTGGCATTCGAGCTGCCTCCAGATCGACAGCAGAAGAAATCTCAGAAAAACCACAACCACCATCAGTAAGCTGGTGTTGCTTTCTGTTCTGTTTTGGAGATAACGATATATCTTTTTTGTTTGTAAAGAGGTGTGGTGCATTTTGTAGCATGAGTTATTTCTTTTGTTAAACAGTATCGTGGTAGTGAGGTACAACATATGCTTCACGTGCATCATTTTGTTGGTGCGTGTGGGCTGGAGTAGATCTTTCAGGGTGGCTAGCCCCCTGTGGGCTGGAGTAGATCTTTCAGGGTGGCTAGCCCCCTGTGGGCTGGAGTAGATCTTTCAGGGTGGCTAGCCCCCTGTGGGCTGGAGTAGATCTTTCAGGGTGGCTAGCCCCCTGTAGGCTGGAGTAGATCTTTCAGGGTGGCTAGCCCCCTGTGGGCTGGAGTAGATCTTTCAGGGTGGCTAGCCCCCTGTGGGCTGGAGTAGATCTTTCAGGGTGGCTAGCCCCCTGTGGGCTGGAGTAGATCTTTCAGGGTGGCTAGCCCCCTGTGGGCTGGAGTAGATCTTTCAGGGTGGCTAGCCCCCTGTGGGTTGGGGGTGAGAAAAGACCAATCAAGTCTCCCTATGCAATTTGTAAGAGGCAAATAACTAAGGAAATCATGATGCTTACTCTAAATTATTCTTGCGATTTTCATGCAGAATAACCTTACATAGCCAACAAAGGCTGATAAGCTGTAAAACTCCATGCATCCATCCATCCATCCATCCATCCATTCATCCATTCATCCATCCATTCCAGGGTGACTAGAACGCACAGATGGATTTGAATGATCTGACTCTTGACCCAGTCTCAAATGCCATGGCCCACTCACAAGACACATATCTATACTTATCCACCAGCCGAACAGCAACAACAATGCCTTGGCCACGCTTACCATTTCTTGTGGCAAGAAGACCTTATCTTGACCACCAGACTGCAACTTCTGTACTTTCACCTGCAGAGAGGCATCTACACCAACTGGAAACTTTGATGTCCCGGACAGACTGACTGGCCACACTGCCCTACAAGAACTAAATCCTGAGCGTCGATGGAACTTTGTGGAAGTAAGTTACTTTGCCATGAAATACTCTTTGGCATTTATTACTAACCAATTATCTTGTCTTCCAGTTTTGAAAGCATGATTATTGGTGTATTTTTGTGTTCAAGGTAATTAAACAGTATGGGAATGATATACTAATCTAAAAATAAGGTCCTGTAATTTGCTAATGTATTCCCTAACTTCAGGACAAAGGAGATGATGAGACTGTTAAAGTCATTCTGTTTTACATAAGGATGCTTGCTATTTATATTGTAAATAATACTTTTTGTCTCAATAATAATGAAAATATTATTTTTCCATGAAGGAATCGACATGATCTATGATTCCTTTCCCTTACCTCTAGAGATGGAGATGGTTTCAGATGGGGAGTCACTGTATAGCTTCTGTGGATTTCATTACTGCAACATGAGCAAACATTACATGTGAGCATTTCACTCATCATTCTCTTTTCAGGTCAACGTAACCTTACCAGAACTACAGCACATCAGGTAAAGCAAGTTTCATGTCTATGAAAAAAGACTTTTACTAGTTTTAGACTCCAGTTTGTATGCGTTAAAGTTTGCACGTTACAAACTTTGCTTTACTCCTGAAAATGATACATGTGGATGTTCTACCTTAAAGGCTAGACAGAGTCCACATTCTAGACATTTCCATCCTACCCTAATACTGGACACAGAAAAACTCACGAGAGTTACACTCAGCAGGAGCTGCTTGTTGCTTCCCTCATCAGCTGGAAGCCCTGGCTGCTGGGTTTCTTGGGGCCTGCTCCAGTAGCTCAGTTTTAGTCAGCCTCAAGCAGCCAAACAGGCCTCCAGGGAGAGTAGGGACAGGGTTTTATCAATTGGTCAGTTTGGTGTTGTATGCACAGAGGTGCTTTTCAGTGTCAGCTGAAGTTTTTCATCACAGGCGAGGTGGGATATTCATGTTCACTGAATTCCTCATCCTTGCAGGTCCACGGAGGTGCGACATCTGCTGTACCCACTCTGCACTGTGCTGGATGACAGCATCGGGTGTGCGGTGTGGTTTGCATCCAGGGGACAAGGCATGCTGGGAAATGGGCCATGCAGGGGCCAGGCCTACACCAGCTCCGCCAAGGTAACATGACCTGAGTGACACATGGAGTGGTGGTGGTGGTGGTGGTGGCAGTTGGGGTGGTGGTGGTGGTGGTGGTGGTGGTGGTGGTGGTGGTGGTGGTGGTGGTGACGGTGGTGGTGGTGACAGTTGGGGTGGTGGTGGTGGTGGTGGTGGTGGTGGTGGTGGTGGTGGTGGTGGTGACGGTGGTGGTGGTGGTGACAGTGGTGGTTATGGTGACAGTGGTGGTGACGGTGACAGTGGTGGTGACGGTGACAGTGGTGGTTATGGTGACAGTGGTGGTTATGGTGACAGTGGTGGTGACGGTGACAGTGGTGGTGACGGTGACAGTGGTGGTTATGGTGACAGTGGTGGTTATGGTGGTGATGGTGGTGGTGACGGTGACAGTGGTGGTTATGGTGGTGATGGTGGCAATGGTGGAGGTGGTGGCAGTTGGGGTGGTGGTGGTGGTGGTGGTGACAGTGGTGGTTATGGTGGTGATGGTGGCAATGGTGGAGGTGGTGGCAGTTGGGGTGGTGGTGGTGGTGACGGTGGTAGTGGTGGTGACAGTGGTGGTTATGGTGGTGATGGTGGTGGTGGTCATGGCAGTGGTGATGGTGGTGACAGTGGCAATGGTGGAGGTGATAGCAGCGGTGGTGATGGCAGTATGTTGGTGATGGTGGTGGTGGTGGTGATGGTGGTAGTGGTGGTGGTAGTGGTGATGATGATGATGATGTTGATGATGATGAATGATTTGTGCATGATTATTATTTTAATGATGATGATGATGGTGATTATGGTGATGATGAAAATGATGATGATGATGATGAATATATGTGAATGATGGTCTTGGTTGTGACAATGATGATACATACAGGAAACCACATAGAGGGGATGATTGCTCCATATCAGCCCAAATATGGCCTGAGATCTGTAAACTGGTCAGCTGCAGGTTCCCAAGATGAAGTCTATGCTGGGACAATGGGACTTTTCCTACTAAGCCTCTTCAACCTGGACTGACTTTCCGCCAGTTTTAGGACTTCACATTCCGTGCCTGCATTTACACAGGCCATAGAGACATAGTTTTAAATCCTGCTGTGGTGACTTTGCCATGACTGAAGATTAGGGTACAGGGGAAATGTGACTTTGTGAAGTGTTCCAAGCAGATAGGCTTTTCGGAATGGTGCTATACAAATATACATTATGATAATGATGATGATGATGATGATGATGATGATGATGATGATGATGATGATGATGGCAATGATGATGATCATGATGGTGATCATGATCACAATAGTTATGAAAACAACAAAAAACTATTTACATCAGTAACTTTGCTGACCTTAATCCACACATAAAACATGTATATGTTAGCGACTTTTTCTTTTTAATCAAATACTGCCATTGCCTTCTTTCTACACTGATTGTGCTATTGCAGGTGTTGCTGTGTGGACTGGGGGCCGATGAACAACTGGGGGGCTACTCTCGGCACAGGCTGCGCTTCCAGTGAGTCACCTGCTTGGGTTTTTAGCATCACTGGGCTGCTGTACTAGGTCCCAAGGCTCTCTGCCTGTACTGCCCTGTCATTTGCTCTTGTCAGGCATCAAGGGTTGGAAGTAGGAAAAGAGGAGGAAGAAAGATGATGTGCATAGGGGAAAGGAGGAGAATGTATTAGTAAAGTTTTACAGCCCCTGTTGACGATGTAAGGCCATTGACAGATGAAAATTACCGGAGCTGATTTTAGTAAGAGCAAGTCAAGTCACAAATTCCCGATTAATTTGCCTTTTATGAGTAGCTTAGAGATGCTGTGGTCTATTTTTAACCTGGAACCCACAGGTGGCAGAGGAAGAGAAGAAGAAAAAGAAACAAGAAGGGCAAAGCCCATACGACTCACATGCTTGACCTTGACCTTTATATGACCTTGACCTTCAGGTGACCTTCAAGGTCAAGGTCAAACAACTAAACCTACCAATGACATCATACACAAAGAAATGCTTTACACATTTTTCCTACCAAAATACATGTGACCTTGACCCAAGGTCAAGGTCATCCAAGGTCATGCAACACAAAGCTGTTAATTCAAGACATAGGAAGCACAATGGTGCTTATTGGCACTTTCTACCATGAGATATAGTCACTTTTAGTGGTTCACTACCCCATTTTGGTCACATTTCATAAGGGTCAAAGTGACCTTGACCTTGATGATATGTGACCAAATGTGTCTCATGATGAAAGTATAACATGTGCCCCACATAATTATTAAGTTTGAAACAGTTATCTTCCATAGTTCAGGGTCAAGGTCACTTCAAAATATGTATACAATCCAACTTTGAAGAGCTCCTGTGACCTTGACCTTGAAGCAAGGTCAACCAAACTGGTATCAAAAGATAGGGCTTGCTTTGACCTATATACCACTTGTAGCTAAGGTCGCCATTCTCAATAACGTGGGAGAAAATTGGGAAAATGTGAAAAATGACTGTTTTTGAGACCACATTTATGGCTCCTGTGACCTTGACCTTGAAGCAAGGTCAAGTCACTATGTATGTTTTTTGAGGCCTTGTCATCATACACCATCATGCCACATTTGGTGTTGATAGACTTAATAGTCTCCGAGAAAAATCCAACGTTTAAGTTTTTTACGGACGCCCGGACGGACGCCCGGACGGACGCCCGGACGGACGCCCGGACGGACGGACGACACGGCTCAGTACATAGACTCACTTTTGCTTCGCATGTGAGTCAAAAATGATGATGATGATGATGTCAATGATGCCACCGCCGCCAATGACAGCAACTGATGCTGTTGCCGACACTGATGATTAAATGGCACACCACCTTCTAGTAAAGAGGCTTTGCTAATGACAGTCAAAATGCGACTGAGGATGAAAATTGAAAAAAGTATCCATCACTCTGCTTGAAGAACTCTTCAAGTGATGACAATGATCTTCATCTCATTCAATGGAAACATCAGATGCGTTTGGCATGGTAACCATGGTGATGTGATACCTTGACAGGAAGGCAGGATGGCAGGGACTGGTGGAGGAACTAAAGATGGAGGTCCAGCGTCTCTCCCTCCGCAACCTTGGCAGAGATGACAGGTAAGTTTCTAGATGGGGGCAGTCTGTCTGTCTGTCTCTCTCTCTCTCCGTCTCTCTCTCTCTGTCTCTGTCTCTCTTTGTCTCTCTCTCTCTGTTTTGTCTCTCTCTCTCTCTCTCTCTCTGTCTGTCTGTCTCTCTCTGTCTGTCTCTGTCTGTCTCTCTCTCTCTCTCTGTCTCTCTCTCTCTCTCTCCGTCTGTCTCTCTCTCTCTTTGTCTCTCTCCGTCTCTCTCTCTGTTTTGTCTCTCTCTCTCTCTCTCTCTCTCTCTCTCTCTGTCTGTCTGTCTGTCTCTCTCTCTCTCTATCTGTCTCTCTCTCTCTGTCTCTGTCTGTCCCCCACCCCCTCTCTCTCTCTCTCTCTCTCTCTCTTCACACACAATCTGTGTGACTGGCTGTAAATGTCTCCATACAGAATAGTTCCACCCACCCCATTTCTTTTAAGCTAGTATCTCTTTGAATAGAATGAAGAAAGTAGTAAGTCAACATAATATAAACTGATAAGAGTCTTTTAAGAGTTTCATGATTTGAAATACCTGAGCAGCCTAATCAGTCCATTCATGTAAGGTTGCTTACCAAATGACATTATGCTGTAGGGTTGCATTTTTGCACTGTGCACCACCAAAGTCATAACTCACAATAGACAAGCAAAGAGGTCAAATTTGACATACAGAGCTGTATGTTGTCTTCTTTGCAGAATAATTGCTGACCACGGAAAAGAGGCTCGGCATCCCTTTCTGGATGAAAACGTTGTCCAGTTCCTGTCTGAGACCCCAGTTTACCTAAAGGTCAGTAGTGATGCATTCTGGGAGACAGCATTTCAATTTATGAAGCTTAAAGGTAAAAATAAAAGAGAGGCATGAAAAACACAAGAAATCAGAAAAAGGGTTTTTTCTCCTGTGCATAACTTGTCAGAGGGACATCTGCACTTTATCTCTTTATGATCTGTTTGTTTAGTCTGTATTGTTACTTAACTCTTTTCAATCAACATGGGGACTGCTGGCAATCAAGAAAGACATAAAACATTGTGGTAATGAAAAGTCCCATTTAGTTACCAAGCTAAGGACATGGCAAGATTTTTTGCCGAGAAGTCTTTTTCAGGCTCATAATAAAAGACATGTCTTTGAAACAACTATTTACCTCACCATTTTGTTTTGTTTTCTATCATCATCAATTGCACCATCTCTCATCCGCATTAACTGCAGGCGGACCTGAGGTTGCCACGAGGACTGGGGGAGAAGCTGCTCCTTCGAGCAGCTGCCTGGCTGCTGGCCCTGCCTCAAACTGCCACACTGCCCAAACGTGCAATTCAGTTTGGCTCCCGCATTGCCAAGTTGGAGAACAGACGGGAGAAAGCCAGCGATGTCTCCTCTCGCCTTGCTGACCACACCTGATACCTCCGTGTCCAGAAATCTGACACTGACAGTCTCCCAGGCACAGTTCCAGTGGTTTTTCATAGGACTTTGGTGCTCAGTGACTGCAAAGAATGCAAGTCTTTGGGATGATGGATGCATTCCCTGATTGATTATAGATGATGTAAAGTGCAGGAATGCTGAAACGAAGCAACAAAAGTATCACTGTTCAACGTTTTGCCAACATTGGCACAGTGATGTTCCCGCTGCTGGAACTTGCTACAGATACCTCATGACTTCTCAGGCCTACCACAACTATGCAGAGGTTGCAGACTGTTCTGTTGCCACGGTCAGCACAAAGACAGAAAACATTTAACTCATTGAAACCAAGGGACTGCAGGCAACATTATATGTAGGAAATCAAACACATCTACGGCACTAGAAAGAGTTGCTTTATAAAGTGGATGCATGCCAATGCAAATTTAAAACTGAAGTCTTCGTCAGACATAAGTCATAAAGCATGCATTTTATCCCTGTTCTGTACAGCCACTCTTTATGTCTTATGCCTTATGAAGATTTTAAGTCAAAACTATTAGATAGTTTAATAAAGTTACTCTTTCTACTGCCTTACCAGTGTTTGATTTCCAGAATACTGGAAGAACAGCCCAGATTCCATCTCCCTTCCTCTCAGCCCCAAACTCTTACCTTTTTTACCCTTCACCCCATCCACCTCCCAACCCTCAACCCCACCCCTTTCCGTCCCCAATCTCTGAAGACCTTGGGGCAGGTGTTCATTATATTTCCTCAACTTGCATGACCATGACCTGCTAAAATCCCGTCACGGAGTGTAGGTAGCAAAAGCTGACAAGTGATGAGCGTCGGTGTACTTGATGTGTGTGTATGACATATGGCCACTGCTGCAAGATGATGCCCTTCTGCTGGAATGTGTGGTTAAGGAACTTTTGAGACCTGCTCGCTCCAACACTGTGACCCTGAAGTACTGGTAAAATTTGCATGCATGACTTGTCACTGCTCTTCGTGCGAGTTTCAGTATGCGTTGTGTTTGGTGAGGACAGAATGGTTTTAACATGTATGAATATGTTTTATATTAAAGATTGAACATGTATAATATAATATCAGTCTTGGGGAAAATAAAAACCACCTGTGAACAGTGTTGTTTAATCTGTATTATGTTTGATGTATTACATCATGTGTTATGTGAAATTATGCCATGTTATGTAGGGTAACAAGACCCTGAAGACTTGCTAGTGTACCATATGGCCGGACCCACTCGATAACCCTCTCTTTAGAGGCAAGTTTTCAAAAGCAATCTGAAAGCGTAATTTGCAGGACCAGGGGCATGTTCCATTTCAAAAGGCATAAATAAAATGTT